>RJWM01006310.1:0-70009 GCA_004363535.1 Dasyprocta punctata | reverse complement strand
ATTTTATTGCTTCATTTTTTAAAATTTTGTTGTACGTGATGGTATGAATAGCTATTTTAAAGAAAATAAGATATTGTGGTGGCCATTATTGACTTCCTGTTATCCTGTTTTGAAATCGTATAATTCTTCCATTCTTTTGTTTTGATTATTTTTATTCTATTTTGTTTTGTTTCATTTTATGATGTATTAAGGTATAGACAGCTATTTTGAAGAAAACAAGGGATATTATGGTAGCTATTGTTGATTTCCTGTTATCTAGTTTTGAAGTCCTGTAATGCTTTCATTCTTTTGTTTTGATTGGTTTTATTCTGTTTTGCTTTGTTTGACTTATTGTGTGTGATGGTGTGGATAGCTATTTTGAAGAAAGTGAGAGATGTTATGGTAGCTATTGTCGATTTCCTGTTGTCTTGTTTTGAAGTCCTGCATCACTTGCATTGTTCTGTTCTCATTTGCTTTATTCTGTTTTGTTTTGTTTTGTTCTCCTTAAAATAAAAAATACATTTAAAAAAGATGTGTGAGATTTAACTATTATCCCCTCAGCTCTAAAATATGGAAATCTCAGTATAGATATGCATCTCTTGCTTATTTTTCAACCATATCCCAAAGTCATTGCCCCTAAAAGTCCAGTCTTCACAGTTTCCTCGCAGTTCATAAGATGACACAAAAAAGTACACATACACAGAACCAGTAGTTGTAGTGAAACAAAATCAACAGAATAACTTTTTTGTGTTTAGTATTCCCCAAAATTAGACTATCACTTGCTTATTAAAAACAAGGAGTTAAGAACAACAGGGAGTTTATAAATACATTTTATGATATGGAAGGGAGAATTACTTGGCAAGAAGAAATGGATTGAATAAAACTTGACTGCTATGTATACCAGGCACATATATATTTCAAGCATTTGCCAAACAAGAAATATTCATAACTATTACAATCTTCATTCCTACAACTGCTCCTATGGTCATAGTTCATATTTACAACTACTTTTTTCTAAAATCTAATCCATATTCTCTTTGTCCTCAGCAAGCACCTCAACTAGTTGTAGTTCTTTGTCCATCATGAAGACTGAAACCTTTATCCCTTTAGGATATTAGTCACTTAATCTTGTCTGATTGGGATGTTGCAGTTTCCCATTAACTTTAATTATAGAATGACTGTACTCAGAGACACACAAGGCAAGATGTCTCTATATACCAGACATGCTCTTTCCTACCATCACTATTTTCCCTTTGTAGTCAGGATCAATCATCCTAACAAGTGAAGTAGCTCCTTTCTTTTCTGATTCAGAATGATAAGTAGCCCAACATGCTTGGATAGCAGTATTCCAGTTCAATGGAATCACTATTTTGTTTCCTGGGACAAGCATTGCTCCCTTCAGAAGTAAGATTTCTAGATCAGCAGGTCATACAGTTTTTGGGAAAAACACAAACATAAATGAACAAATAAATGCCAGTGGATCAGTAATGGTAACAGTAAGCAGTGCAAATAGTGCCAGTCCACTGCTACCTCTTGATTTCTGACCCTCTGAATCCTGGATACGGGAAAAACAGCATCATGTATTAGCCATACATTGGTTTTCAGTCATGCAAGCTATTTTACCTAGTTGGCACTGAAACTGATTCATTAAAAGACTACCATAAAAAAGTTGTTAGATGAGCAATCACCAGGACATATTTGGGTACAGATGATATGTCCTAAAGTTTATCTTTAAACTAACATTAAAAGAAACTTTAACTCAATAAATAAATAAGTAAATAACTTTTAATACAATGGTAAGTTTGGAGATTAAAAAATAAAGACTACTATATCATTTTATCAAGTCATCTGCTTCAAGATAATGGAGAATATGGTAAAACCAATGGATTTGATGACTTTACAACTATGCATTATTTACTATGAAGTGAATTCCTTAGCAGAAGCAAAGTCATGTGGAAGAAAATGTTAGTGAATAAGGCATTATGTAAAGGGACAGACGGTAGTTTTGGAAAAAGCACTACATGATGAGAAAGCCAGTCTGTAATTAAAGTAAATGTCAACTCTAATGAGAACCTAGTACTTTTTCCATGGTGGAATCTACCTACCCCCATAGTGTTATATTCAGGAATAATGTTGGTTTCTGATGCTGGCAGACTGAACACTCAGCAGCCGTCATACTGAGGTCGTTTGGTAAATGAGCAACCCTACAAGCATACCTATTTTATTTGTGGACCAATATATTGATGACAGGCAAACCTTAGAGATGAAAAAAGACTCACATATTCAGAATAAATCATCCTATCTACTTTGATTATTAAAATCTTGTTCTACTAGGAAGATATTTTGAGAAGTCTATTGCCATCCTGCCAAATCACTGGTAGTATCTTATGAATCACTGAGGATTTGTATTTTGAAGCATTTGTCCTTCAATGCAAAATGAACAACCAGATATACTGCTCAAATTTACATCTAGTAAGAAGACTCACCTTCACCTCTATTCTTTAGAGACATACTAGAAAAATGTCGTAGTTCCACAGGTGTTGCTTGCATTTCTTATTTAGTTAACTGGTAGTAAATAATTCCCCATGGAGCTATAGAAATGGACTGAAAAAGAGAAAACAATGTACCCTTGTAGGAGCAGTGGGTATTTGAATCACTCTCTCATGCAATTTTCTTTTGCCTTCAGTTCCCACTCAAGCATAATCTTCTGTACACCACTTTATTTTAATAATGCATGGTACTGTGTGCCTCAACCTGCACGCCTCTTGAACTTCCCAGTATGAGGGCCATGAAGGGCAGCAAAAATGTGAAGAAATAAAGACAAGACACAGCCAGCTGGGATCAGGTGGAGCCCTGTCTTCAGACGGGAGGAAAGGAACTGCTCAAACACTGCAGCATGTTTATTTATACATTCAGAAGGTTGATGTCAATTTCATCTCCTCTGCCTAGCAACTTGTTTCCTTGGCTCACCTGGGCACCTTGCATTCCTGGAGCTGGGACAGCTTGTTTAAATGGCTGACCTCAGTCTATTTATGTTCTCAAGGTTGGCCTTGATTTAGCCCCACACATGTGATCAATCTCCTGTTTCAGTCACTCCCCACAGCTGTGGACATTGAACTTTATGTTTTATGGATCAGGCAAGTTCATTTGGACAAGTTCAGCTTATATGGTAGCTTGGTGGTGTGTGTTTGTGTTCAGTCTTTAATAAGGCTCAGTAACATACCAAGATCTTTTTTTTAAAGGAGTGTAGTTATTCATAAAGGATGGCATGGATTTCCTCCAAAATCCCAAGTCTTCACTGTGACTTAATTCCAAATATCTGTCAAAAGCTCCAAATAATATCTCTATTCATGCATCCAGAATCACAGCTTCTGTTGGAGCCTTTGACCTAAGTGGTACAGAGCTTGTATGGTAGTCTGGACATGTAGCCAAGCCTTATCATGTTCTCAGTCCCATTCACAATGAGTGGCTATTTAGGATATTCATTAAATAGGCCAGAACATCACACCCAAAAGAGCAATGTATTGCCTCTTAAATCAAAAAAGATCCACTTGATATTCTCTTCTTTTTTGTTTTGATTGTACAAAGGGTAAATACAATAACATATCAGGCATTCTAAAATAGGTATCCCAACACATCTGAATAAACTGTACTTGAATGTCTCCCTAGGGTGAAAGGGTCCAGAGTATCTGTTGGATGTATTTGTCACTTTCTGACAAACAAATATCTTACCAATATATCATAGTAGTTGCTACTTTCTGCTGTGTCCAATCACCACAAAAATGCAATAGATCATTATTCTCTTATGTGAAAAATATCATTATTCTCTCATGCAACCATTATTCTCTCATAGTCTCTTTATACTAAACTATAATGTAGGATGGAAAGTTGATGTGCCTATAATGTAGCAAAATGAAGACATATTACTGTCCTTGTCAGCTGATAGAAAATTTCTTTTGAGAGCCTTTAAAACAGATATTGGTGGGGAAAAAGCATTTTCCATACTAGTAGGTGCACACCAGTTACTAGGAGACACGTTAGTTTACTCTAGCAATGAAATTACTGCTGACATAAGAGCTATTATTAGAGTTGTCTTGTAAAATTTAAAGTGATCTGCATTCATTCTCCAAAATACACCTGCCTTCTACTTAGGCTGAGGAGATGACTTAAATGGGAGATTTGATATCAATCTCCACCTCTAAATGTCTCAGGTGCTTGATGATGGCATGAGCCTCAGAAATCCTTTTGGGAATGCAGTACTGCATTTTGGCTTAATTTTTTTTTTCCAAATTAGAGGTAGTCCCACTGATTCCATGTGGCCTTTTCTACCATAACCTCCTTACTCCAAAGGTCATGGGACTAATATAAGAATTCTGATAGATGTTAAATATATCTGTTCCAATTGTTTATCTTGGGAATTGAGAAATAAATGTTGAATGGATTTAGAAACTCATTAGGCCTACCAAAGATTGACCTGAGTTAAAACTCCATTAATAAGCTGAGCTCTATAAGCTCTCTGCTGGCTAATGGATCACAGTGACAATTTGGGTCTCTCAGAATTAGTGTGAACTCAGGGACAGTGTCCAGTTATCCTTGAAATATCTGATTACCAAACTCGCTACTATCATGCTGGTAAAAAGTGTTGTAAAAGGCTGAAGATTAGCAGTATAAACATGCTGACAGTGAAGCAGGGGTCTCCTTTAAGGGAAATTAATCTCCCTTTCATTCAAGGTGCTCTAGGTATTCAAACTGACTCAAGTCTGGGAATGGGCTGAAAGAGATATGGTTTATCCAAAAAATTATTAGCACAAAACTTTTTGGATAGTGTTTCATGTCTATATCTTTTATCCTAAACAATTTTTGTGAATAAAATAATATGCAATGTGAAAAAAAAAGAAAGGGAAATGGTTTGTTTTTTGCTTCATATTTCTCTTCACTTAAGAGAACTATTCTGCCTTCACAGATCAAATAAATATTTAAAAGGCTGCTATTTTACTTCTAGGAACTCCGTGATAAATTAGCCAATGGCATGGTCTCTGCAGTCAGATCATTCTTGTTGCTAGTTTGAGTCAGCTGTGCACTACAGTAGTCCTGTCTTCTTAGTCACTGGTAATTAAGTGATGCCACTTTGTCTTTACTGTTCTAGCATCCAATTACTTATGTCCTATTTGAATCTTCTAGTTCCCAATGTGCCTTCTAATTTACAAAGAAAAGTGATTACAAAACTCTTCAATTTGTGAGCTTCTCTCACAAATTTGGTTATTACTGTTGTGGGGAAGGGTATGTCATCTGGCCTCTGGCAGTGTTAATGAAGAGGTCTGATATGATAAATACCGAGTCTTCCCATTTTCTAGACACATCCTTCTCCAGTATAAAAAGGCAGTTCTGATATTCCAACTTCATTTATTCTTGTCTATATGTTAGTCCGTATTTCATGCAGTGAATACACTGTTAGAGTCCTTTAACATTTTAAAAAACCATCATCATTGCACATCTTTAATAAACATTCTTTAACATAAATATGAATGGAAATCAAGAAAAAGCACATTTTTCCTCTCCTCCTCCCATAGTTTTACACAAAAGAGGAAACAACAAAGTATAAGAACAAGTGTTCCCAAAGCAAAAATAAAGAAAAAGTAGTAGAAAACATGGAGCTATACCTTGTGTAAAAGGGAATTATGCCAAGGGACGTAGGGAGAGGGAGATGAGAAAAGGGAATGAAAAACAAAATTAAGATTTTTATATACAAGAATAACTCCACAGGAAGAATGTGACTATT
Organism: Dasyprocta punctata; assembly: GCA_004363535.1. Lineage (NCBI taxonomy): Eukaryota > Metazoa > Chordata > Mammalia > Rodentia > Dasyproctidae > Dasyprocta > Dasyprocta punctata. Next base: position 64,251 of record RJWM01006310.1, on the reverse strand, counting down.
ATGTACTGCAAATGGCTACTAATAAGAAACAGCAAAAAAGAAAACATATATTAAATAGAAGTATTGTGATATCTGCAACTTAGTTTCAAGAACTTCTGAAAAATAAAAAGATAAGGGAGATAATAAAAATGAAGTGTTCCAACAACAATTTGTCACTTCCAACAGATGAGCTAGTAATTTTTATCTCAGAGAAGATCTTGTTAATTTATAATGTTTGAGTGAGAATTCGGTAACAATACCCAATCAGGAAAGCTAACATACAAGATGTAACCAAGTGTTTTGTTTGTAGTTCTTTTTATAAAGTGTTCTCCTTTGCTTTTCAAACATATCAGGTGGAAATTGATAAGTATGTATGAATAGCTAAGTTGTCTAAGTTTATCACTATCAAACTAACACAGGAGAAAGTAAAATTTAAAAGCAAAAGTAAAATTTTACTAAGAATAAAAGTCTATGAGAAAATAAGCAGCAGTGATAACAGATGCTTCAACTAATAACGAACAGTTCTGAGAATTTATTATATTCCTGGAAATCTGCTGAGGACCCTGTATTAAGAGCATCTATTTTCATCCCCAAAACAACATCAGATGTTATGTTTCGTTATCTCCTATTACTCTGAGATTTTGAAACTTTGATCATCTGAAGTCAGAAACCTAACAAAGGGCAGGAAGAGTTTGCTGAATTGAAAGACTGAGTTTATTCCCCTCAAAAAGCATTGCATCTTATTAATTTAATGACAGCATGCACTTAAACTATGTCTCACTAGCTGCATTAAAAAATCATGACTTGTGCTGTAAAACACACAGTGATTCATCTCAATAGCACGTAAAATTATATGGGTATAAAGGTGTATTTTTAAGTAATTTAAACCCTTTAAACTTTAGCAGCCTTTTTCTAGACATTTTTGCAATTTTATTCAATCCATCAAACATGTATTTCTTCAAAGTACTTATCTCAAGCTTGTCTTCATAGTCCCGTAGACTGTGTCCAATATAAGCAGGACTGCATTTACAGTTAATGTTTAAATTGAAGCACTATCTTGAAGTTCTTGTTAATATTCAATTGTATTTTTATTTTTGACTGAATAACACAAATTATGTACCTGGTCCTTATTCTCTCCACCTGAATTAGCCTTACTATGCTAAATGCTTATGACATACTTTTCATGCTACAATAAAATCTTTGTAGAGATTTTTGTCATCTTGTAAACCAAAATAGACAATAGACATTCAAAATGTTTTTTGAAGTTCATACTTGTATTTATATGAGAATAAAGACATACTTTTAAGCACAAAGAAACTAATCCAAAGAATCACATTAATCTGAAGTTATACGGTAGGAGGAGTACCAAGGAAGACATAGACATGTTTTCTAACGTTGGTCTTGCATTTTCACATGTATTAAGCACAGAAAATGTTACATTGTGTCTTGAGAAAAGAATACCTATTTTTGTGTATTTTATATGGATATATATTATAATTTCTTGTTAACTAAAGCCCATCTAGAATTACATGAGCAAATGGTTGCTCTTCCCTTGCCTGTTTTTTCATTCTCTTTGATATCTATCCTAATACTTCAACCCCTGATTTAACAAGTAATAAAAGGGGAAAATGAAATGGAGAAATTAAGCAATATAAAATGAATTGTATCTTGTCACTTCTAAAGTTAGATTTTGACAATGATACTTTAAAGCAGTTACCATCATAATTTTTCCTATGTTATATAAACATGTTTAGGTTCTTCAACATGAAAATTAGTTTTGTTTACTCAAAGATTTAGAAATTATTACAGTTTATGACAAGAAATCTGTTTCCTGCGAGGCATTATTTATGATATGCCTGTATATATATTTGAGATTATTCTACTGGAAATTTGCTAAGAATCTTGAATGTGTATGCTGTTTTTCTTCTTTCTTTCTTTTAATTTAATATGCTTCTTTCTTTTTTGTTTTTTTTTGGCACCGGGTATTGAACTCACAACCTTGCGATGGTCAGACAGGTGCTTAAGTCACTGAGCCGAACTCCCAGTTCTAGTTTTTTGAGGCAGGGTCACACTGTGTAGCTCAGGCCGACCTTGTGCTCATGTTGTAGCCCAAGCCAGCCTCGAACTCACAACGCTCCTCCTACCTCAGCCTCCCGAGTGCTGGGATTAAAGGCATGCGCCACCACGCCTAGCTGCTTCTTTCATTTTTATTTTAATTGTACAGATTTATAGGGTGCAGTGTCAAAATTCAATATATATACAGTGTGTAATGATCATATCAGAGTAGTTAATATTTCATTCCTTAAACATTATTTAATTTTTATTAATATATAATAATTTCATATATATATGGAGCACAGTGTGTTGTTTCAGTGTGTGTGTAAAATATGTATGGATCAAATTAAGATAATTCACATTTCCATGTCATCATTATTTTGTGCTTTAGGAGCCACTGAGCTCCTTCCTTCCAGTCACTCATAAAATATGTAATAGGTTATTTTAAATTATGATCACTTATTTTGCAATAGAAAAGTAAATCTTATTACTCTATCTAACTGTGTTTTAGTACCCATTATTCTATCTCCTTCTATCCCACGTTTCTTCAGTCTTTTCAATCTGTAGTTGTTACTATTATATTTTGTGATTGACTTTCCCTTTTAATATCTATATATGAAAGAAAACATATAGTATTTGCATTTTCATGTTTGAGTTATTGCAATAAACATTTTGTCTTCTCGTTACATCCTTTTTTGCTTTTCTTTCTTTCTTTCTTTCTTTCTTTTTTTCTTTCTTTCTTTCTTTCTTTTTTTTTGTACCAAGGATCAAACTCATGACCTCACACTTGCCAGGCTGATACCTATGCCACTAAGCTAATTCCCTGGCCCTACATCTATTTTTTTTATATAAAGAATAGCATATCATTCTTTTCATGGCTAATAATATTACATTGTGTTTATAGACCATAATTTCTTTATCTATTCATGGATTGATCATCACCTAGAATAGTATCATATCTTGCTACTGTGAATAGTACAACATTAAAATTTATGTGCAGCTATCTTTTTGATATGTTTATATCATTTCTTTTGAGATTGCAGTACGATATAACAGTTGCAGTTTTATTTGTATTGCTTTCTTTTGTTTTATTTTTGGTCTTTTTGAGACAGGGTCTCACTATGCAGTTCAGACTGTCCTTGAACTCACAGCAATCCTCATGCCTCAGCCACCCAAGTGCTGGGATTCCAGATTATGTGCCACCATGCCTGATTTGAAGTTTTAATTTTTTTGTGGAACTTTCATGTTGTTCAAAGAACTAAAAGTGGAAAAGAAATACTGAGCAAAAAGGACATAGCTAGTTGTATCACTGTTCAAAACATACTAAAAACCTATAATAAAACCAGCATGGCATTGGCATAAAAACAGATACATTGATTAAGGGAATTGAATGGAGTAAACAGAAATAATTCCATGCATTTACAAAGATCTGAATATTTACAGAAAATAGAACTGTGAATTACAGAAATGATATTTTCTCTAGCAGTTGTGCTAGAAAAACTATATGAAATGCAAAAGATTGAAACTTGATCCTCTCACCTGATTTTTCTTTGTTTCTTTGAACATTTTTTTTCTGCCTGTTGTGGTTGACACACTGTGTCAATTTGAGAAGTTTAGAAGATTAACTAAGAGACTCAGCAGGGAGCCAGAATCCTTACTTGTGCAAGAGGAAGGCACAGAGATTTTGTGAGTGCTACATCTGACCTGGGGGATTGGGGGTGGCCTGCATACAGTATAAGGGAGGAAAGGGGTCTTGGTCTTAGCCTCTTTTACTCTGGCTGCTTTTGCTGGCTGCTGCCCTGAAGTATTGTCCTGGTTCCATGCCACCTGGCCTTGGAACCAACTGATAATGGACTGAAACCTCCACAAATAGTGAGCTAAATAAACTTTTCCTTCCTTCTTTCTGGGTGTCAGCTGTTTTGTCCCAGCAATGAGAGAAAAGTAACCAAGGCACTGCCTCTTTCTCTCTTTTTCTTCTTTTGGAGTTCTCACTCTCTGCATAATGGCAGGTTTGAAAACTTCCCACAGGTTTCTGAGGTTTTATTCTTTCTTTACTCATTGTTTTTTATTTCTCAAATTGGATATTTCTAAGTCATCTATCTTCAAATTCACTGATTCTTCTTTTTTGTGACATCTGCTGTTTTACCTATTGCACTCTTCATTTCAGTTACTATATTTTTCAACTCCAGAATTTCTATTTAGTGCATGTCTGCAATTCATATATATTCTTAATATATTTGATGAGAATTAATTTTCATAATTCCATATAGTTTCTTAAACGTGATTTCCTTTAGCATTCTGGCCATATTTAAAATAGCTTATTTAAATTCTTTGGTGCTGAGCATGGTGGCACAAGGCTTTAATAACAATAATGGAGGCAGGAGTTCAAATGATTTCAATGCCAGTCTGGTTTACATAGTAAAAGCATGCTTCAAAAAAACAAAAACTGGGCCAGGGAACTCAGTGGCACAGTGCCTGCCTGGTGAGCATGAGGCAATGAGTTCAATTCCCTGTACCAAAAATAAATAAATAAATAAATAAATTGCAGTCCCTAGTGAGTTGACATCCTGGCTTCATTAGAAACAACCAATGCTAATTGCTTTATTTCCTGCTTTATGGACCATACTTTATTGTTTCTTTGCATGTCTTATAATTTTATGTTGAATACTGCCAATAGTATAATCTTGTAACTAAAAGAAGCAATCCCCCCATAGTTTGATATCATTGCTCTTGTGCTTGTTGCTATTATTTGTTTAGTGACATTTCTGACTTACTCTGTGTAGTCAATGTCCTTTGTTATATGTGTCACTGAGATCTCTGCTGAATTAGTTTAGTGTTTAGCTAATAATTTCCTGTGATGCCAACAACCAGTGAGTCTCTCAGTCTTTGCCAACCATCTCCATGTACAAGTAGAACAAACTCTTAACAGACAGCCAACTTTTAGTTACTGCTTTTGCAGATCTTCAAGATCATCAAGTTATGAGAACTCAGGGCCTATTTGTGTCTTTGTTTAGAATGTGCACTCTAATAAATGCGAATATAGCACTACATACCTGGCTTCCTAGATTTACAAGAATATGTGAAATCTTTTAATTCTGCCTATGAGGTTTACATTCCCCAATTTCCTTGCTGTTTAGCTTATGTGAAACTGCCACTATGTTTGTTTTGTTTTCTTTTCTTTTCTCTTTCGTTTTTTCAGGAAACATCCACAGGGGAAGGGCTGTTCACAGTAAATGAGCTCTATGTCTGGTGACAAAGACCCTTTCCAATGAAATTTTCCAGGGAACTACCACCATGTCAAAGGGCAACAATTTTTTATGAATGAGTCTTTGAAAGAGTTCCATTCCTGTCTGTCCCACTTTACTGACTTGAAGGTAGCAGCCTTTCCTTATGATTGCACACTATTTGTTCCAGGCTATTGTGGAGTCAGTTGAGGAGAGAAAGGTAGGAATACAACAAGTTACAATATGATGAAGTTCACTTCTCTTGAATCAACGTTTCACAGTCTGCTACAGGCTTTTATTTAATTTCCATAATTAATTCCTAGAATTTTTGCCAATTTTCTTGTGCCTTTATGTAGGTAAAGATTTTCAGATGATTACTCAACCATTACTATCGGCATCGATTATTTCTTGAGAAATATTCATTAAAACATAAACAGTTTGCATATTTTTGTTATCTTGTTCTCAGTTAAAATATCTGAATTGCACCTTTGCCTTAAGTGGTCTGACACTGCTTTTATCTAACATTCAGAAAATTAAATACAAAATTTCTCTTAAATTGTACTATTAGTCAGTGACCAAGGTAAATATAATTCATGTTTTATTCAGTAAAGATTTAAGATTAAAAAGATCACAGAAAGTAAAAGGAATTATTCTGTGCCCCTGCCTTTGTTCATTCTTTAACAATTCAAGTCCTTTCCAAAAGTGTACTGGCCAGCTCCATGAGGCCCCAGGAGATATCTCACATGGACTCCTGCAGTCATTCTGAGGGTTGAAAAAGCAGCTGCAATGTTCAAATTAGCTGCTACCTCTACTGATTCTTAGTTTCCAGCAGAGGCTGAATCTGATTTCTATATCCACTGTGCCCTGGGCTCCTTATAACAATTTGGAATTACTTTCTACAACATTGTTTAAGCAGTTTTCAACATGAGTGATAAATATCTTGTGAGGTAAATGTCTCAGCATATACAGTCATGGATATTTTTAATATAAATAATTTATTCAATGTATAAATTTTTATTGTAAATGAATCAGCTTTTCATTGCAAGTTCAAATATACAACATATACAATTTAAAGGAGGAGAACTTTATTTTTGGTTCTTGGGTACAGAGGTTTAAATCCGTATTTAGATGTCTCCAAGGCAGAAACATTGTGGTAAAATGGCGTGTTGGGGGGAAGCTGCCCACTTTATGGCAGCCAGGAGGCAGAGTATAGAGTGCCAGTGTGGTTGTACTTTCCAAAGAGGACCTATATCCTCCACTGAACTACCTCCTCCAACTGAGTAGCATCTCCTAAACTTTAGCTACAGACAATAGTATATTGATATGATACAGTAAGGAATACAGCACCCCATGATCCAGTCTCCCCTCCCAGAGCCTCTTCACCTAGTCAGGAGAACAACTAAGATTAACTGGTACACCATGCGTTTTCCGACAACGAAGTATCGCCTTTTTACCCCATGCTGCCTTTCAGAATCACTCTTCTCTAGTTATATAAGAGAGTACGACTTCCATTAATGCTACATTTTGCTACGACTGCTTCAGAGTACAAAATTCTGTCGGCCTTACAGGAAAACATAATTCACATTACTGGTGCTATAAACTTTTTTTTTTTTTTTTTTTTTCACCGAGGATTCAACTCACAATCTCGCATCTTGCCTGACAGGCGCTTAAGTCACTGAGCCAAACTCCCGGCCCTAGTTATTTGAGGCAGGGTGACACTATGTAGCTCAGGCCGGTCTTGCGCTCGTGCTGTAGCCCAAGCCGGCCTCGAACTCACAACGCTCCTCCTACCTCAGCCTCCCGAGTGCTGGGATTAAAGGTGTGCGCCACCACGCCCGGCTCGAAATACCACTTTTAGTCTTTTTTTTTTTTTTTTTTTGCAGCACAGGGGATTGCACTCACAACCTCACGCCTGCCAGACAGGTGCTTAAGCCACTGAGCCAAACTTCCAGCCCTTGAACTTTTTAAATTAAAGAATCACAGAGCTTTACCCCTGTTGTACTTTTAGACATATAAACAGCAGGAGGGTGTTATTTGAAAGTATGTATTATGGCACATGTTGGGTTTTTTATAAATTGAGACAAAGAATAAAGTGGGCAGCATGGGTAATTTTCATTTAACAACCTGAAAATACTGACAGAGAGTTTAATGACTATTTCCTTAATTCCTGTTTTTGCTATACTGCAATTCCAAAGTGTATTTAAAGCACATGTGAAGATACAATTGGTTTCTCTTTTGATTCTTTGCAAAACTTTTTCTGGAATTATACAGTAGCTCAAAATGAAAAAAAACTTTAACAATCTAATCATTTGATGATTCTTGGTAACATTTTACTTAAGTTTACAGAAGGAATGTGTGAATAATACATTTATTTGACAAGCAAGATTCTTCATATTTCTTTGTTGTCTAAAATGGCAGAAAGATTTAACTGATGTTTAGAAGGGAGATCACTAAAAATGATTTTTGAAGCCGGGTGTGATGGCGCATGCCTGTAATCCCAGCACTCAGTAGGCCGAGGCTGGAAGATCATTGCAAGTTCGAGACCAGCCTGGGCTACAGTGTGAGCACATGGCCAGCCTGAACTGCATAATGAGACCCTGTCTCAAAAAGACAAAGAAAAAAAATGATTTTTGATGCTAAATCAATGTGATATCTTGCACAGAGCATTAAAGAAATTTCAAAAATTATGGAACATTGTCATTATAAAATACATAAAATTTGCTTACTTAAATGAACATTTTCCATATATATGAATAAATTTGTTATTGAAATATATTTCAATATAGTAATATAATTTGACTCATATCAATGAGCTAATTTTTAATAACATGTTATTGGTCATATTTTTAAATTAAAATATGGGGGCTGGAGACATAGCTCACTGGATCATATGCTATTTTGGTGAATTCTACATTAATATTTGTAAAAAAAAATCCTCAACATGGAAAAAAAACAGGAATGTGCAAAAAATTTAGCTAAACCAAATTTTCCTGCACAGCTATATTACCAAATGATCAAAAATATTCTCAAATGTAAACATATTGCTTAGACATAACATTCTGTTAAAACACATAACAGAAATGGAGTTCAAGAAGAAAAGGATATGCATTTTTAAATGAAGCACAATATGTCCTTTTTATTTGTTTAACTAAGGTAGACTCATTTAAAAACTGTATTTTACAATTTAAAATATAAAAATTTCATTTTAAAATGTCAATAAATACAATGTGTTGAATATTATATCCTCTAGAGCTATATAGACATACAGCAAAAATATTTATAAGTGAAGTTGCAAGTAGGAAGTTGAGTAATTTGAAAATTTGTTTTTTAAGTACACAAGTAATATTTTGGGAGACAATTATACAGGTTGCAAAGAAAAATTCCCTCAAATGCTTTAAGTTAAATTTATTAGAACTAGTCTAAACATTTTCCTCTGCTTATTTATCTATTTTTCTTATTGCATTGAGAATCAAGAATAGTCAGTCTTTAGGAAATAATCATCAGCTATTTTGATTCTTGTCATAGCTCACTGAATATGCACAAATTAGCATAATTTGTTATTTACATTGACCTGTGGAGGCATTTTTGAGAGCAAGGTACCACGTGTCAGAGACTCACCTAAGAAACGATGAGGCAAACGTATTGCCTACTTTAACACCCTTAGGGCATTAAATATCATGAAACAGATAGTTTTATGTCTTTGGAACATCTGTTGATGAAAATTTCCAGAAACAAGATACATTTTTTCTTATAAGTTTGTATAATTTTATATTAGTAGTTGTATTAGCAGGATTATTAACAACTAGTATTATTTATGAGCTAAGAACTTCAATACATTACATCATTTAATACACAAATTTATGGGTTAACTAACATATTTCAAGATTGAATCAGTTTGCAGTGGGGGAAAACCTGAGATGTTTATAACAACTTAATACGTGTAGGAGAAGGTACATCTGGAATTTGAATGCTGAAGGCTGCCTGATACCTAAGCCCTATTGTATAGCCTACTGGGAATGTCATACATAATGCTAGACCTTGGAAAACACAACTTTGATCACTCTGGTATTGACTTGGAGTAAGAGACAGCACTAAAATGTATATTTTCCTGCTATAATAAAATGGTGTCTCAAAAGGGACCAAACAGAAATTACAGTTGTCAGCACATTTATGTTAGGAAATAAGCACAATCTAAGCAACGTTTTCTTACCCTTGCCATGATAAAAGGAAATTTTGAGTATCGTTCACAGGGAAAATGCTAACAAAACATGCTGGATGGAAACTAGTTGGTTAGAAAACATGATTTATGGCAAATATTAAATAAGTGCTGAAGCAGATATTTTATTTGACATTGAAAACTAATATTGAAAAATATCTACCAAATTCTGTGGATTTCTTTAATTGGAAGCTTGAGACTCAGATTTCCACATAAAAAGTGTGGTCTTTTATAATATGGTTTTAAAATGGAAAAACAGATTATAAAGCCACCATCCTGATTTGATATGAAATCATCTCCATATATCTTCCTTAAAGAATTAGGAGGCTAGATGTTTCTAGACACTATTGAGAATATGATAGGTCATGATGAAGAGCAGCAAGCTCTTGCATAGAATAATAGAATGTTAGAAAGGAAAGACACCTCAGACAGTCTTAATTTCAAATACCTTTATTTACATACAGGAAAGCTAAAGTCTATTGAATATGTTATTATACATTCCATATAAACTCATACTGCTAGTTATATCAAGGCTAGTACAGAAATTTGAGTTATTTAGTCTATTAAATATTTTTTCTACTAAATGATTCCAGGTGTGGGAGATCAGAGAGCTTTATTTCTTGGAAATTGAAACATTCAATGAGTACCTAATTTCTAGTCAAATATTTGTCTAACAATTATTGATTACTTATCTAAACACGAGAGAACATAAAATATATGATAATTCCTGCAAGTTGTATTTCCACATAATCCTCTGGTTTTAAAAATTTCTAATTAGATCAAAGGATACTGCACTACTTGAATGACACACATCAGTGTTTGTAGTCTTCAATTTTACCTAGAAAGCAAACAGTATGGTAAACTAGCAGAGACTTTAGGCGCCAGGCAGATAATTATGAGTGTAGTGGGCTGGGTTGGGGAAGAAAGGTACAGAGAGGATTGGAGACCCTGCCTTATCTAAATGGAGCAGTAACCAGTATCTTGCAGCAATAAATGCAGCCCCAATGTTGCAAATTCCCTCCATATTTCATAAAGCTATTAAATCTAAATTTTATCAATATATTTCCCAATATTTAAATAAAAAACTTACTTTGAAATTTTATTCAAATGGTGGTATACATTAACTAAGTACAGTATTTTTAAAGCCAATCACACCTGAATAAATGGTTACAAAATTTCATTTAAACTCTGTAGATGAAACAAAACATATCTGTTTATATATGAAATATGGCCCAGAGGCAAGCAGTTTATGAGTTAAGATTTAGCCATGTCAAATTTTGAGCCTAGTCCACAAACAGTCACCAATTTCTTTTCTATGGTTACTCCTGATTCTTGAAAATTTTTGCCACCTTTCTGTGCTTAGCAGATTAGACCACTTTACAAGTGACACTCATTTGAATCAAATCCCCATGTGTAAATTGTATGTTAGTGTATTTTTAGTCACTGATTGCCTTTATTGAATCAGTGCTCAGTAAGCCCTAGCCCAAAAGATTAGTAGTTCACACTCTCAACATCACAACAGTCTCAGGTTTATAACCTGATTCTGACTGAAAAATTTTAGAAATCAGTTGAACAAGTTTAGTTACCATGGCAAGGCCTCTCCAGCACCAACAAAGTAGAAATTTGCACATTTTGATTCTGTTTTATGTACTTGGTGCTTTATTTACTAGTTCATTTAATACTTAAAATGTCCTGTGAAGTGCATTTTTAAAAGCTCAGGATTGTAAGAAAGGAACTCAGGGCCCATTGAGGATGTAAAATTGTCCAAATATGTCAAATTTCAAAACCAAGAATTGAATTTCAAAGCACATGTTTTTATCACATTAATTTCTTGACAATCATAGAAAGTATTAATATAGAACTCATGGAAAATTCAGAATGTAAACAAAATGATAAAATGTTATCTATGAGTTAAATAAATAAATGTTATCTCTAAGTTTAAAAATTACTGTTCTATTTAATTATTATATAATATTCCATTTAAATTTTTTTATTTTATAGTATCAGCATATTTTTTTACCTAAGGAACATTTTTTTACCTAAGGAACATTTCTCATAATAAGCAGTTTTGTAAATGTCATTTATAATACCTACTGGAAATATACCACATTTTATGTATTTTTTATGGTTTATTTACTTTTCCATTTTTATTTATGCAACTAATAGTTTATTCTTTTCTTTAACAATGCTGCAATGAATGTAACTGAGAATTAAATCTTTGAAGCACTCATCCACAGTATAATTAGTGAATAATAACAAAGACACCATTTCAGGATTTTCTCTCTAGAAAGTTGGCACTCAATAAATTTCTTACCAGCAGTATGTAAAATTTGATTTTACTACTCACTTTGTTACTAATTTTGGTAGTTCCTCAATTTAGTCACTCAAGTCTTGCTCATTATGCTGATTTCCTATTCATAAGGTTAAAGTTTTCCTTATAATGCTGATTTCCTATTAATAAGGTTAAAGGCTATTTTACCCTAATATTATGCAGCACTAGTTAGCAGCGATTTTAGTGTGTGAACTCTTAGGTTGGACTCTACAGCTATTACCTATATGCCCTTTTATGATCTGGGATAAGTTACTTTACTTCCATATGACTTATTTTCCTCTTCCTTAAGGGAAGTAAGAGTTACTAGAACTCATTTTTATATTATTATCTACTTACCTAGCTCATTAATTTGTTGCAAAGAGTTTAGCATTCGTCTTGCATAATTATAAGCATACAATACTACTATTTCTACAAATACTTGGCAATTGTGTTTCTTCTTTTTCAAAATATGTCCTTATATCATGCTGTGTTTTTCTTGTGGAGAACTCATTTTTCTCATATTGGTCATAAGAATAACTTTGATTTTATGGGCATTTACTACTTGTAATACATCTTGGAAATATTTTTTCCTAGCTTCCAATGTTACCATCTCCCTTTCAATGTTGTTTATGGTAATATTTTTACTGTCATACATTTGCTCCTTTTTTGCTGACTGATCTATCAAACACTTTTTAACTTTTTCTACTACTTGATAAATTTGGAAATAAGTGTGCACTTGTGAAAACAACACCACAATTTGTGCCCAAAACCTATCTATCACTTTAAAAATGTTTTCTTGTTTCTTTATTTATATTATTTTTCATATAACAACATTACCATGAGATCTACATTCTTATAAAAATTCTAAGGATACAGTACATTGTGATTAACTATAGGCACCATACTGTTCAGCAGCTCTCTAGCCTATATTCACCCTGGATGCCAGAACAATTATACTTTTCAACTATTCATTCCCATAGTATCCTCCCTTCACCTCTAGCAACTATTCTTTTCTCTGTTTCCATGAATTTGACTATTTTAAGTGGATTATGTGGGTGGTAATATGGAGGATTTCTCTGTGCATGTATGACTTACTTTTTTTAGCATAATATCCTCCAGACTCACACATGTTGCAAAAAATGACAGAATTTTCTTCTTTTATCAGGGTAATTTAAATTCCTCTGTGTGTATGTGTGTGTGTGTGTGTGTGTGTGTGTGTGTGTAAATTTTTTAAAACCACATATAAGACAATGGACTTTTGGGTTACTTCAGTGTTTTAGATATTGTGAATAGTGTTGCAATGAACATGAAAGTGTAGGCACTGTATCTCTTCAATTTCTTTACTTCAGTTATTTTGGATGAATATCTAGAAGTGGAATTGCTGAATCATATTGTAATTTTATTTTTAACTATGTGAGGAACGGTTCTTCTGTTTTTCCTCTTGGCTTGACCAATTTATGTATCCCACACACACGTACAGAGTACAAAAAACTCCTTCCTTCACATTTCACCAATAACGGCCAAATTTTTTGCTTTTTGATAATAGTCATCCTAATAGTTTGCATATGATATCACACTATGGTTTTGGTTTTTATTTCTATGACAATTAGTGATGATGAGCACATTTTCATATATCTATCCACCACTTGTGTGCCTTCATTAGAGAAATGTCTGTTTAAACCCTTTGTATATTTTTGGTTCAGTTATGTGATATTTGCTATTGAGTTTGGGAATCGCCTTTATATTTTGATATTAGTCTTTTACCAACTGTACAATTTGTAATTATTTTTTCACATCATTATTTTGTCTTTTTATTCTATTAATCATTCATTTGCTATACAGAAAATTTTAGATTAATAAAGTCACACATTCTAGTTTTGCCTGCGCCTCTGTTACTGTATCGAAGATATCAATGTCAAGAATCATTTTTCCTTACGTTGTATTCCAGAGTTTTATAATTTAAAATCTTAAGTTTAATGTTTATTTCATTTTCAGTTGATTTCTTGTGTTGGATATAAAATCAAAATACAACTTCATTCTTCTATTTGTGTATCATTCTTTCCTATTACCATTTACTAAAAAGACTGTTATTTCTCTATTTTGCATTTTAGACATCCTTTTAAAAGATCAGTGGATTCCATATGCATGGATTGATATCTAGCTCTTGATTCTCCTGCATTTGTCTAAATGTCTCTATGCTCAGACCATATTGTTTTGATTATTCTAGATTTGTAATAAGCATTGAAATCAGGAAATGTGATGCTTCTGCTTTTGTTATCTTTTCTCAAGTTGTGTTCAGTATTCAGTCTCCTTTAAGATCCCATTTGAACTTCAGCAGTTTTCTATTTCTGAAAAAAATCCTTGGAATTCTGGCAAGAATTTCACTGAATATTTAGATCATTCTAGGTAATAGTGATATTTTAAGAATATTAAGCCTCCCAATCTATGCATATGGATATCTTTCCAATTATTTGTGTGTGCTTTTTTGTCAGTATACTATAGTTTTTTGGGTACACATATTTCACCTCCCTTATTAAATTGATTTCTAAATAGTCTATTTTTTGGTGCTTTGTAAATGAAATTGTTATCTTTTTAAATGTGTCATTGTTAATGTATAGAAAAACAACTGATTTTTTGAATGTTGACTTTGTTTTCTGCTACTTTAACTAGATTTATTTGTTCATTCTAATTTTTATCTTGGCTGCGTATGGAATCTAGGATTTCCTACATAGAAGATTATGTCATCTGCAAACATATTTTATTTCTTCTTTCCTCGTTTGGTCATTTTTTTTCTTTCTTTTATTACCTTGTTATTCTAGCTAGAACTCCCACTACTACGTTGAATAAAAGTGCCGAAGGCAGACATCTTTGTCTGCCAAGGAAAAGCTGCCAAGGTCTCATCATTATGTTTGCCTTGAGTTTTTCACAGGGGCCTTTGTCATGTGCAGGATTTTTCTATCACTAGTTTGCTGAAGGCTTTTGTCATGAAAGAGTGTTGAATTTCTTAAATGCTTTTTTTAAATCAAATAAAAAGACCATATGTTTTCTTTTTCTTTCACATTTTTTGTGTGCTGCATGACATTGATTGCTTTATCAAATCTTCCTTGAGTCCTTGTAACAAATACCGTTTGTCATACTTTATGATTTGTCTAGTATGTACTAAATTTGGCTTGCAAGGATTTTGATGAGGACCTTTTCATAAAGGTTGACAGTGGATATTCATCTGCACTTTTCTTCTAGTGTTTTTATCTAGCTTTGGTATCAGGGCAACGATGGCCTTAGAGAATGAGTTAAAAGGTATTGGCACCCCTTCAATATTTTTGGAGAATTCAAGAAGGACAGATGCCAGTTCTTTAAATATTCAGTAGAATGAGCTAAAGCAGTAAATCCCACGCTTCTTTTTTCAGGAGGTTGTTCGATTACTGATGCAATATCCTTACTAGTAAAAGTCTATTTATATTTTTTATTTCTTCATAATTTAGTTTTAGTAGTTTTAATCTTAAAATTTTGCCCATTTTACCATGTTATCATCTTGTTAGCACACAATTGTTGACAGAATTGTTTTTTAAATCACTCTTTATTGAATTACTAGAAATAGCCCTGCTTTCATTTCTGATTTCAGTAGTTTCAATATTCTTTTATTTTTTATTCTAGTTTTGAAAAGGTTAGTCAGTTTTTACAATCATTTTAGGAATCAACTTTTGATTTCATTGTTACAATCATTTTAGGAATCAACTTTTGATTTCGTTGATTTGCTCTTTTCTTCTATTTTTCTTACTTCGGCTCTAGTTTCTACTTTCTTCCTTTGCTAGCTTTGTATTTCATTTATTCTTTTTCTTGTGTTTTTTGGGTTTTTTTTTCAATGCTGGGGATTGAAGCAAGGTAATGTGTTAGTAAGTGTTGTGCCAATAAATGATGTCCCCAGTCCTCTAGTTCACTACACTGTTAGGTTAGGTTTTCAATTTAAGATTCTGGCTTTTAAGGTTAGTAATTTATAAGCATAAATTTTCCCTTAGCAGAGTTTTCACTCTGCCTAATAAGTTTCAACATACTACATTTTTGCTGTTGTTGTTGTTGTCATTGTTGTTTTTATCCATCTCTAACTTTTAAAATAATTTTCCCCATAATTTCTTCTTCGAACCTATCTCACTAAGATTTGATATGCCTAAGTAAAGGTAGATTCTAATTAGGTGTACCTCCTTTTAAAACTTTTCCATTAGGCCTAACAGCTAAGTAATTTATCTAGGTATCTTACCTTCATTATTCATTTTGAAATCTTTAAATTAAAATAATGATATGGAGTCAAGAAATGGCTGTTAGATGAAAGGCAGAAATAGCTAACCTCTTTTCATTTAGCCATCATATATTCTTATGTCAGGAATAAAAAGAAAGAAATGAATAAAGATTCATACTTGTGCTCAGATTCATACTGATTCATGTATAGAAAAGCTACAAATTTCAAGGAATCAAACACATTTAAAAGAAAAAGAAAGATAAATCATAACTATAACATAAATATAATCAAGCTATGAGACTTAGGGAAGTACTTTAATACATTCAGTTAAAAATTGAGGCACTGGACCACTTTATTTCTGGAGTTCCTTTGAGCTCTTTTCTGCCTAAATGATGTAGTATCTGTGTGTTATTTGAAACCAAGATTTCTGAAGGATGACTTAAGTGCCTGTCTGATAGGTGCAAGGTTGTGAGTTCAATCCCCGGTGCTGAAAAAAAAAATTTTTTTCTGGAGGATTCAGTCTCCATCTTTGACTTTCTCCTTTTGTTCAAAATTCTGATTATATTAATTTTCTTGTACGTATGCACTTTTTATGAGTTACTTAAAAAATCATTGAGTAGAATGTCTGACTAAGGCATTATACACTGTATTCGCACTTCCTTGTGCTGAAGATACTTTATTTCCCATGAATTTTTCATGTTTTAAATACTTACATTTGTTCAGTTTAATTTTTACTAGGAATTGTATTTTGTTTCGTAGGCACCATAATCTCAAATACAACCTGCATATCATCAACACATATTGTTACTCCTCACAGCACATGAGGACAGTTCAAGGCATTTGTTTAAGATTGGTTTATACTTACATCACTCATATCCAAATCATACTAAAGCACCTAAACATTTTGCTCACTACCACTTCACTCAGTCCCAGAATTCTGAATGACATTCTCTTACAGACTTAAATTCATAAAATTTTAATATATGTGCTGTTGAAGCGAGAATGTTCATATCTACTCAATTTGTTCTACATCGTCTCAAAACTCTGCTACAAAAATACATTTGTAGAAACCTTCCTTCTTGGGTCCACAACTTGTAAAATACAATATGCTCGGGCTTACTTATATCATTTTGAGAGGACCACAAAAGGGCTTTAAAGCAAACTTTAAAAAGAGGTTTCTTGTTTGTTTGTTTTTTCCTTTTCAATAGTAAAGGGAATGGCGAAAGTTGAATTTCAGATTAATCTAGGTTTTATTAATTCAACAAACTTAAGCCACCTTTCTATGTCATGCCCCCTTATAATCATTTTCACAGTATGTCATAAACACAGAGAATAAAGTTTCTGCCTTCATAGAGCTAGTAGTCTAATATGGGAGGCAAACACATGTTTAAATTCATGAGCATGTAAGTGACTTTGTATGTGTTGATAAGCAAAGTGTTAAAGATCCAGAACTCAGAATTTTAGCAAATGTATATATCTTGAGAATTCCATGTGTCATGGGAAAGTTTTACTTGATGACAAGACCTATAAACTGAAAAGCAAAGAATATATGAGAATATAAGCAACAAAGATAGTGAAGGAGAAAGTACCAAATGATGAAGGAATGCCTCAAGAATTTCGAGGTAGGGAAGAGCACAGAATATTTTGGACTTAATGACACGCAGGGTAGATGGAGTACAGAAATCAATGAGGGAGCAGCATGAGCAATGTCTTGGTTAGTTTTCTCTAGTTGCTGGGACAAAGTACCTGACACCCAAAATGAAGGAAGGAAAGGTTTATTTAGCTTACAGTTTTTGGAGGTTTCAGTCCATAATAAGCTGGTTCCAAAGTAGGGTGGCATGACAATGGGGCAACATTTCAATGCAGCAGCCAGAGCAAAAAGTGGGAAGAGCAAGCCTCATTTCGTCTCTTATAGTGTACAGGCCACACCCCACCCCTGTCAGACACACTCCAGTGGGGTGTAGCACTTTCAAAATCTCTGTGCCCTCCTCTTGCACAGGATGAAGATATTTACAAAGTAAGGATCCTTGCTCCCTGCTGGGTCTTTTAGTTAAACTTCTAAACTTCTCAAATTGAAATAATGTATAAGCCATAGCAAGCAGAGTAGTTAAAAGTTATATTGTCCACCACCCTCCAGGAATGAGTCTTCTACAGCTGCACAGATCTCAACTCTGCCCAGCCCAGTCTTCCTGCCCAATCCATCAGGGTAATGCCTGGCCAGCCTCACAGAGGTACCGAGCCCAGCCCAGCCGAGAGCCCCAGAGCCACACATCAGGGAGTGACCAGCATAGCTGCAGGGCCTTGAGGAATTTGAGCTCTGTCCATTAGAACACAAGGTGCCAACTCCATAGTTCAGGGGTGTGGCCATACAATGGGTCCAGGAGGTTGCAAACTATGTCCAGTTAGAAGCAAGGCCCCAGCACCACATACCGGGGGTGTACTCTCACTAGCCCCGTACTCCAGAGGCTCTGAACTCCTTGCAGCCAGACACAAGGTCCTGATGGTGCCACACTCTGTGCTGTGCTCCACCTAGTCACCTGGGTCCCAGAGATTCTGAACTCCGCCAATCCAGACACAAGGCCCCAGCACCACACTCTGGTGGTGCATCTCTGCTAGCCACCTTGGCTGCAGAGGTTCTGAACTCTACAAAGCCAGGTTCTAGGCCCCAGTGACAAGCCACAGGGATGTGCCCCTGCTAGCTTCAGGGAGGATACAAACTTTGTCCAGTCCAGTGTCCAAGAGCAACCCAACAATGTACATCAAGGGAATACACGGCCAGATTCATAGGCCACAGAGCATAAGGATCCAGTGCCATAGTTTGGGGGTGTGCCCCAGCTAGCCATGGGGATATTGGAGGATTGAAGCTCTACCCAATGCAGTGTTCCAGTGCAATCTATTGGGAGGCTGCCTGGCCAGTCACACAGGTCCCAGAAGAAAATGACAAAACAAAATATCAACATGCAATCTTAGTTCCACAGCCCACCCAGAACAAACCCAAGAGGCACTGAAATGGAAGACACTGGGAATCACAAAACAACTTTCTGAAATGATAGCAAATGAAGTAAAGAAACAGCTCCATGAAGCTACAGAGGTAATCAGATCAAAAATAATCTCTCAGCTAAAAAATATAATGACAAACATTATGAAAGAAATGCTGTGTATCTAAAGAAGAGCAAGATAAAAAAATAGAAGAACATAAGAAAATGATGGAAACTGACTGAACAATATAAGACAGAATTAGAATGCATGAAACAGATTCAAAGGGAAATTCAGGAAATTAAAAATTCCATTGAAAGTTTGCAAAACATCTTGAATGAAGCTGAAGATAGAGTCTCAGACCTTGAAGACAGCATGGAAGCTTATCATCACAGAAGAAAAGATCTCTTAAAAATAAAAAGGAACCAGGAAACAATTCAACAGCTGCAAGATTATGCCAAGAGAAGCAATATACTATTAATAGGTTTCAGTGAAAAACCAGGGGCCAATACAAATGACCTGCAAAGACTATTTGCATAAATAATGGCAGAAAATTTTCCAAACATGGTAAGAGAATCTGATATACACATAAATGAGGAATACAGAACCCCAAGTAACCATAACCAAAATAAATCTTCACCCAGACATATGGTAATTAGAATATCACAAATTCAGCACAGGAACAGAATACTAAAAGCTGTCACAGAAAAGAAACAGATCACCTATGAAGGAAAGCCTATCAGAATTATGGCAGACTTCTCAATACAAACCTTCAAGTTAAGGAGAACATGGAGTGAAGTATTTTGGATCCTAAAAGAAAACAAATTTCAACCCAGATTGATGTACCCTGCAAAACTATCCTCAAAAATTGATAGAGAAATGTTAATTCAATGAAAAAGAACAACTGAAAAAATGCATGGCCACCAAACCAACACTACAAAGAGTACTGTAAGACACTCTAGAAAGTGACAAAGAAAACTACAATCCTAAGAACAACAGCAAAAGGAAATCACTAAGCAGAACAAACAGTTAAACAGAAAACATAGAAAATCAACAACAGAAAGATAACATGACAGGGATAAATCAGTGTATATCATTTATATCAATCAATGTAAATGGTCTCAACTCACCAATAAAAAGAAACAGACTGGCAGAGTGGGTTAAGAAACAAAATCCAACAATATGCTATGTACAAGAAACACATTTCGCTCAAAAGGAAACTCACAGACTAAAAATCAAAAAATGGAAAACAATACTCCATTAAACAGCAACCCAGAAAAAAGCATGGGTAGGTATTTGTTTGCAGACAATGTGAACTTCAAACCAAGAATGATCAAAAGACATAAAAATGGTCACTATATACTTGTTAGGGGAAAACTTCAAGAGGAAAAAGTAGCAATCATAAATATAGATGCACCAAATATGAAAGCACCCAACTGTATAAGACAAATCTTAATAGACATGAAAAACCAAATAAACAAGAATACAGTTATAATGGGGGACCGAAACATTCCATTGTCACAAAGAGACAGATCAACCAAACAAAAAATCATCAAAGAAATACAGAACTGAATTAAACTCATGAATAAATGGACCTAGTAGATATGTGGGAGTGTTCCACCCAACAACATCAGAATATATATTCTTCTCAGCTGCACATGGGTCATTCTCTAAAGTAGATCATATACTAGTCCACAGAACATGCTTAAGTAAATACAAGGAATTAAAATAATTCCATGCATATTATCTAACCATAGCACAAGAAAATTAGAAATTAATGACAAAAACCCCACAAGAACCCAATAAACACATGAAAATTAAATAATACTCTTCTAAACAATCAATGGGTCACAGAAGAAATTAAAGAAGAAATTAAACAATATCTACAATGGAACAAAAATGCAAATATAAATTACCAGAACCTGTGAAACACAATGAAATCAGTTCTCAGAGGGAAATTTAAAGCACTAAGCTCCCACATCTGAGAAATGGAAAGAACACACATAAGAAGCCTAATGCTGCACCTCAAACTTCCAGAAAAGAAAAAGCAAGTCAAGCCCAAAGCCCAAAGAAGGGAGGAAATTATTAAGGTCAGAGCAGAAATTAATGAAATTGAAACTAAGAAAACAATACAAAGAATTAATGAATCGAAGAGTTGGTCCTTTGAAAGAGTAAATAGAATTGATAAACCCCTAGCCAACCTTATCAAAAAGAGGAAAGAAAAAAACTCAAATCCATGCAATAAGAAATGAAAAGGGTGAAATCACTACAGACCCAGTGGAAATACAGAAGATCATCAATACCTACTTTGAAAATCTTTGCTCCCATAGATTTGATAACCCAAGAAATGGAAAGATTCCTAGAAACCTATGAATTACCAAAACTGAATCAAGAAGATGTAAAACTGTTGAACCACCAATTTCAGTTAATGAAATTGAAAATGCAATTACAACATTACCAACAAAGAAAAGCCCAGGTCCTGATGGATTCACTGCTGAATTTTACAAGAAATTTAAGGAAGACAATGCCAACATTCCTCAAACTCTTCAATGAAATTGAAAAGGAAGCAAGTCTTCCTAACCCATTTCTGGAAGCAAGTATTAACCTAATACCAAAGCCAGAGAAAGACCCAATCAAAAAAGAAAATTACAGACCAATCGCCATAATGAACATAGATGCAAAAATCCTCAATAAAATACTGGCAAATAGAATACAGCAAGTTATCAGGAAGATTATACACTATGATCAAGTGGGATTTTTCCCAGGAATGCAAGGATGACTCAACATATGCAAGTCAATAAATGAAATACATCATATCAACAGGGCCAATGACAAGAATCACATGAACATCTCAATAGATGCAGAAAAAGCTTTTGACAAAATCAAACACTCATTCATGATAAAAACTGTACAAAAAATTGGATTCAATCGTCCCTACCTCAACCTGATAAAAGCCATATATCATAAACCAACATCCAACATCTTACTAAATGAAGAAATTCTGAAGACTTTCAACTTAAAATCAGGAACAAGACAATGATGTCCATTATCACCACTCCTACTCAATATAGTTCTGAAAACGTTAGCCAGAAAAATTAGACAAGAGAAAAAATAAAAGGAATAAGGATAGGAAAGGAAGAAGTTAAATTATCATTATTTGCAGATAGTGATACAATATTTACTCTACATGGAAGGCCCCCAAAAATCCATTGAAAGACTTCTAGATGTAATAACCAAATTCAGTAATGTGCTGGATATAAGATCAACACTCGAAAATCAATAGCATTCCTGTACACAAACAACAAACTCACTGAAAAAGAAATAAAGGAAACCACACCCTTCACTATAGCATCCAAAAAATGAAATACATAGGAATCAATCTAATAAAGGAAGAAAACCATCTATACAGCAAAACTTACATTACTTTGAAAAAGGAAATCAAAGAGGATTTCAGAAAATGGAAAGATATTCCCTGTTCATGGATAGGAAGAACATTGTGAACATGGCCATTCTCCCAAAATTTTTATACATATTTAATGCAATCTGAATCAAAATACCACTTTCATAGCTCACAGAGCTAGAGAAATCATCCCTGAAATGCATCTGAAACCAGAAGAGACCTAGAATAGCAAAGGCAATTCTGGGCAACAAAGGTAAGGCAGGAGGCATCACAATCTCCAACTTGAAACTATATTACAAAGCCACTGTGATAAAATCAGCATAGTACTGGAATCAAAACAGACCTTAAGATCAATGGAATAGATTGGAAGATCTATCCACAACTACAAACACACTCAACCACCTCATCTTTGAAAAAGGGACCAAATATGCACATTGGAAGTAAGATAGCCTCTTTAATAAGTGGTGTTGGAAAAACTGGCTTTGCATATGCCTAAAACTAAAACTAGTTCCATATCTATCACCATTGCACTATATTAAAGTCTAAATCAGTCAAAGATCTGAATATTCAAACAGAGACACTAAATGTGCCAGAAGACAAAGTAGGTAAAAATCTTGACGACATAGAAGTAGGGAGAAAGTTCGTGAACAAAAATCAAACTGCACAAGAAATACTTTCCAGAATCAACAACTTGAATCTCATCTTACTATAAAGTTTTTGCATGTCAAAGGAAATCTCCAACAGAGTGAAAAGAAAACCCACGAATTGGGAAAACATCTTAGCCAACATCCCTCAGAAAAAGAACTTCTATCTAAAACATATAAAGAATTAAAAAATTATCAGGCCCCTCAAATTCAAGGACCCAATCCAAAAATGGGCATCTGAGATGGATACACACTTCTCAGAGAAAGAAATACAAATGGCAAATAAATATATGAAAAAATGTTCAACATCAATGGTCATTCAGGAAATGCAAATTAAAACAACACTAGATTCCATCTCACTCCAGATAGAATGGCCAAGATAAAAAAATTCAACCAATATCAAATGCTGGAGGGGCTGTGGGGAAAAAGGAACTCTTCTCCACTGTTGGTGGGAGTGTAGACTGGTGCAACCACTGTGGAAATCAGTGTGGTAATTTCTCAAGAAACTAGGATTAGAGATCCCACTTGACCCAACCCTCCTGCTTCTGGACATTTCCCCAGAAGAACTGAAAACATCATAGCACAGTGATATCTGTGCACCCGTGTTTATAGCAATACAATTTGCAATAGCCAAATCTTGGAAACAACCCAAGTGACCATCAACCAAGGAATGGACAAAAAAGGTTTGGTATTTTTATACAGTGGAATACTACTCAGCTATCAAAAAAGATTGCATCAAGACTTTTATAAGTAAATGGATACGACTTGAGACCATAAGCATAAGTGATATAAGTCAGACTCACATGTGTAAATACCATATTGTTTTCCTAGTGTAAGAAACTGAAACAGTATATATGACCCAACATATACAATAAATACTGTATAAGGGTAAGAAACTGCTCAAAAATCAAAAGTAATTGGGGTAGGGGAAAGGAAGAAAGATGGAAGGAAAAAGGTAAAAGACATAAATTTGTATATATGTTTACATAAGATAGCTAAAATGACTATACTACTAAATGTATTAGTTATTGAAAAAGAACAGTTGATACTCCTATGATCAGATCAATTTTACCTGTTTATATCTGTTAATCTAAACAACCCTTTTGAAGGTAACTATATGGATTATTGCAACCATTGTCAAATTCCTATCATCTTGTTTTGTAAACTTATAATATTATTTTATTGGATTTGTTGTTGTCATTTGTTTGTGTCTTTTGCTTTTTGTCTTTCTTTTCTGTGTCTTTTTTCTGTTAAATAAAGAAAAGTTCTATTTTCTCATACCACACCTTGAAGGCCAAATAAAAGTTGCTGATTTTATTGCAGAAAAAAAATGGAAAACTAATGAAAGACTTATTCCAGTGTATGAATTGACACTGTTGAACAGAAGTTCTGTGGAAAGTTTTAAAGTGTAAGCAATAAGTAATGATAGGGATGCCACTTTGGAGGCCAGTTCAGTAATTCCAACAAAAAATGACAGTGATTTAGAATACATAAGTTGTGAAGAGCAGGCCAGAATGGAAATACTTAATAGATAGAAAAATACTTGATATAAAATCTCAGAGGGTTACTGAAAGTATATCGGAGACTCAGGATTTTGATTTGAATAAGCACTGGCAATGATATTATATAATAAAAGAAACTCTTACAGAAGTCCAAGTTAGGCCTGGGAGATAGATTAGAACAAGATCATCTGGAAGAATATTTGAATGTATAACCATGTTGAGTGGGGATAAGAGGAGAAAAATAAACTAGAGAAATAAATTCAAGAAAGTCTACATAGAAATTATAAGTTAATAGTTTGGGGCATGGACAACATTGCTAGGTAGAATACATGGAATCTGAAGAGATGAGAACAAAAGTGCAACATTTGAAGGATTAGAATTTAAAGCACAGTGGAAGATACACCAACAGAAAAAGCCGATAATCAGTGAAAAAATAGATGGAAAACTCTCACATATCACATGCAGGGAGAAAAAGCATTTATGGAGAAGGCTGTAACTAAATGTATGGGAAGTTGTTAAGATTTCTTAATGATATATAGATGGGAGGGAGAAGGGTAAGTTCAAGAGACTAGCTAGTAGGCTTTATTAAATTTATGAGTATAAAATGATAATCCTTTGATTAGGACTAAAAAGAAATTAATAAATTGAAATTATCAGATAGTCAAGCAAGACATTAAAAGTTGCAAAGCCAAATCATATATAATATATATATATATATATATATATATATATATATATTTACATGCATTTATTTGTATATATGGTAAAGGGAAAAAATCCATGAATATGTCAAAGGAATGAAATGATGACAGAAAACTCTAACATTTGTTATTTGGCTTCCTAGAAAATGTAAAGAGTTAGTGAAAGAAATGAGAGTATTTGGAAAAGGATTTACTTGAGAGAACATAAGAGTTCCAATCTACTGTCAACACCTATGTCAGTCTCTACAGTCATGGAAATTTTCTAGTTTCCTTTCAGGCTAATCCTTTTATAAAATAAATGCTGGAAAAGTTGGAACGATCACAAATTTTATGACATACATGAAACATGTAAAATCTCAGGACAAACACTTGGTCTCCAGTTAGGCATTGTATATTGCTTAACTTATTCAGTATAAAGATAATAAAGGCTTATAATATAAATACAATATCTCCACACATGTTTCCAGTTAAAATAAAACGTTAGGCTCTTTAGTGATATAAACTGTCTAGAGAGCTACAGCTGGGTCTTACTTCATAAGTATTTTTAAACTGCAAAATGAAGTTCTATCTAAAAGAATTGATGACTAAATATAAATGATTTCTGATGTGCTTCCAAAATATTTTCTGTAAACTGTGTTTCAGTTGAATTTATTCTATCCTTTCATGGTTGCTAATAAGACATCTCTTTGGCTGAGAATGGCTTCTGGTTCATCCAAGTAAACCTCACCTGCTGTGTCCCTGTAGACACAAAATGAGCCTTGTCATTCTATTCTTTTCAGCAGAATATGACAAGCAAAGAGCAAACCCAGCATGTAGAGTGGTAAAGCCAGCAGAAGGAGCGTTAAAGACCTTACAGCTGCAGCATGAAGAGTTTTACTTCCTGAATATCCACATGACATTCCAAATTAAATGTTTTCATTTCTGTGGTTACTGACATTTTAATGACTCTTCCTATTGCCCCAACTACCTTAGGACATGGTAGAAGTCAGAAGAACCATAAACTAATAGAGTCATATTTTAAGAATGTAATATATGAAACACAGTGGGGTTTTTTGGTTTGTTTTTGTTTTTGTTTTTGTTTTGTCCAAAGCTATTAGCAGTTGCTGGACTAAGTTAGCCAGTCATGAAATTGGACATATTTGTTACTAATATATTCAAAAACTGAAATTACAATACAATCATAAAAGCCATTTTTGAAGGATTTTGTTTTATAAATATCTAGCTCTGATCTCAAAGCCAGGCTAGAAAACCATGAAATCCTATTCTGAAAAAAAAATGCTTCTGAGGAAATGAATGAATTCAGGAGCATGAAGAACATTCTGGCTTTGAATCCAAGGAAGGAAAGCAGGCAAAAATACATAGGAAATGGTGAAGAGGAAAATATTTATAGCTTTCGTAAAATTCAGAAAAGTAAGTTATACTAATTTTCAGTGGTAAGTCTTTTCTATTTGGACTCAAATAGTTCATTCTCCAATACTGAAGTACTGTAAGAAAGCATTGGTCATTTAATTTGTTATCAATCTCAGACTCAGTTAGCCAAATTCTTCCCAGTAACCTGTTACTGATTTACTGGTTGATATATTGTGTCAACTTGAGAAGTTTAAAAGTTTAACTTTGCAACTTAGCAGGGGGCCATGTCCTCACCTTGTGGACATCCTCATCCTGTTTAAGAGAAGGGCACAGAGATAGTGTAAGTGCTATACCTGCCCTAGGAATCAATTTGCTGCTTACAATATGAGGGAGTAAAAGAGGCTTGTACTTAACCCTTTTATTCTTGTTGCTTTTGCTGTTTTCTGCCACCTTGAAGTGTTGCCCTTGTGCTACTCCATGCTGCTTTAAATTCAGCTGATTATGAAATGAAACCTCCACAAACTGTGAGCTAAATAAATCTTTCCTTCCTTCATTTTGGGTGTCAGGTATCTTGTCGCAGCAAGGAGAAAATGTAACCAAGACAAAATGTGGTAACAAAGAAATAGGGTCACTGTTGTGACTATGCCTGATCACGTGGTTCAAAAGCCTTTGGGAATGGATTGAGGGAAGAGTTTATAAAGGTTCAGAGATCTTTCCTGAAAGAAGAAAGTCAGAATGTGTTAGGCTGTTCTGCATGACAGATTCTGATTGAAGCTCAGAAGACCAGAAAACTGGTAAAGGCCAGCCTCAGAGTGTTTGTTCTGGGAAGGACTGCATTGCCTCTTGGACTCTAGACAATGTGTTTTATGGCTTAGCACAAAGTTTGTCTGCATTTTGCTCATGTCCAGAGACTTTGCCTGAGACTAAGAGTGAGGTCGGTGGACAGATTAATCTGGTAGAAGAAATTTCAAGGCAGTTGAATGTTGAAGCTATGGCATGGCTATTGGTGGAGACTTTTAGCCAGAGTTATGCTGAGAATCAA
Organism: Dasyprocta punctata; assembly: GCA_004363535.1. Lineage (NCBI taxonomy): Eukaryota > Metazoa > Chordata > Mammalia > Rodentia > Dasyproctidae > Dasyprocta > Dasyprocta punctata. The sequence goes on along the minus strand of RJWM01006310.1, from coordinate 36,617 downwards.
GAGCACAGAGCCAAGCAGAATGATCTAAAATGTTGTGAGTTTGGCTAACAGGTAAGTTTCAATAAAGCTGTGGACTCCAAAGATAGAGCAGAGATCTTGATTACTGAGAAGAAACAGCAAAATATAAAAGATTTCCTGAGTGCATCACAAGAAACAACAAGTCTCTACACTTTGCAGTCTCAAAATTACAAAATTGAAAGACCACTTTGAGGAGAAAGCCACAGAACACCATGTTTCAGAATGGTGGCAGCATAGAAAATTTATTTCTCAGAATTGTATTCAGTCATCCAGGCAAACCCTACAGCGAAGAGAGAGAAAAGCCCAGCTACTGCTTCATCCATAGGCAGACCTTGGTATCATACATGTGGTGTCAGTTTTAGATGTATGAAGAATGTAAGAGCTGTGGGATTAAGGCTTCCACCCTAATTTCAGAAGGCCTGGGAATCCAGGCAGTGTGCCCCTGACAGGGCAGTGTGTGAAACTTTGAGGATGAAGCCAGAGTGCAGTGAAAACCCTAGAAATGTGGAAAAGTCAGGAACATGTATTGTCTGATGAAACCTACAAGGATGGAGCAGAGTAGGTCCCAAAGAAAAACCATGGGAGCTACAACCACCCTAAGTGCCATAGGAGTGGAGCTACTCAAGCCCTTTGGAGCTCACAGCTTGCCAAACATTGCCTTAGATATTTGTCCTGATGGATTTTGGACTTGCTTTGGTCCCATTTCTTTGTAATTTTTAGAATGAAAATGTTAATCTTGTGTCATTGAATGCAGGAAGTGCTTAATTTTGTTTTCATTTGTACAGGAGCTTGCTGCTAAGAGTTTGCCTTACATCTGAAGGAGACTTGGGACCTGGACTTTTAAGCAATGCTGCAACTGTTAGGACTTTGACAACTTTTGGAGTTGGACTAAATCACTTTTACATAAAGGAATGTGAGTCTTTGGTGGGCCAGGGGCAAAATGTTGTGATTCTAGTGTAATATAAAGTGGATTGACTTATTACTGGTTCTTAAGGCTTGTTAATCTGTGTTATAGTGTTCAGCTTGTGAAAGGATAAGAATAAGCATGTCTTTGTGTCTGGAAACCAGCTTAAATAAATGCATCTGGTTGTCAGTTTGACAAGGGGTGGATTGTGATGGTTGATACATTGCGTCAACTTGAGAAGTTTAACAAAATGACTCAGCAGGGGCCATGGTCCTCACTTTGTTAATATTCTCATCCTGTGCAGAGGACATGGAGATGATGTGAGTGTTAAACCTGACCTAAGGTAGGAAAATAGCCTTGCTCACCTCCCATTATTGCTCTAGTTGCTTCTGCAGTCACAGCCATGTCATGAACTGTTGCTCCTCTGCCATGCCACCCTGCTTCAGAGGCAGCTGATTATGGACTGAAACCTTCAAAAAACTGTAAGCTAAATAAGCCTTTCATTTCTTAATTTTGGGTGTTGGGTATTTTGTCCCAGTAACAAGTGAAAACTAAAAAACCAGTATTGCCCCTGGCTCAAAATTTTCCTTAAGGATAAATACAAAATTGGATAGATTAATCTAATCCTGGTTCCTTTTGGGGTTCCCAATACCAGTAAGAAATTAAAGAAGAATACAAACAGTTGATGAGCTAAAGTTAGGAATCAGTTACAAGGAAAAAAGTGAACTAAATTTTAGCAATTAAAATTGGGAATCAGATGAGAAGAAGGAACTTGGAGTATGTTTAGCTAAAATACTAGAGATTTATTAATAATTTTTCAAATTATTCAAAATTTTTATAGCACTTCTACTATAGGCCAGTCATTGTTCTCATAACTAAGAATACTTTAGTGAAAAAAGAAAATGAAATTTATACCTTTAAATTGAAGGGAAAGGGACGATAACTCCCTATATATAATAAATAAATTATACAAGAATGTGATAAGAAGTACAACAGGATGTATCAAATATAAAAGAAGGGAAAGTTTGCAATATTTATTATGATCAAACCAGACTTCCTTGAGTAATGACAATTAAATAAGTGTTTGGATTGGGGATTTAGCTCAGTGTCATAAGCGCCCGCCTGGCAAATGCAAGGTTGTGAGTTAGATCCCCAGTACCAAAAAAAAAAAAAAAAAAGAGAGAGAGAGAGAGAGAGAAAGAAAAAGAAATGTTTGAAAAAATTGAGGGAACTAGCATGTGAATATCTGAAAAAATAATGTCCCCAGAAAAATGAGCAGCCAGCCTAAGTCCCAAAGCAAAACCATCCCTTAGCTAAGAAGGTGGATGTGATTTTGTGTGGAATTAGCTTAAAAGTAATAGCACACATGAGTTTTATCACAGCTTATTGACTCATCTCATTTATAAGAGGTTGGAGTGTTTTTACCTTCAGCTATCTGAAGAACCGAGGGATACAGACAGCCTATAGAAGCAGGAAGAGGCAAAGCAATGGTTTCTCCCTTAGAAACTCCAGAAGGAATCTTGACTTTAAGATCTCTGGTGTCTATAACTGTAAAATGAAAATAAAATGTATTAGGTTAAAATGCTTTGTGCTGGTTTGTTACAATAGCAGCAAGGAACTAATATAGTATGTAAGATATCCAAATTAAATTGTCTTGGGAAGTACCAATCTCAGAATTCCTGTTGGTCCCAAAGATAGGAAAGATTCTGAGCTCTTGGAATTTGAATGAATTCTAAAGACCAAAATGTTCTCAGTTGTTTCCTAACTTGAGAACAACCTTAAATCTCATGGAGAATTTTCCCCAAATTTATTGGAAATCCGTAGTACCTCAAGTGCTACAAGGATTGAAAGTTAGCTTGACTTGCAGGAAGTGAGAGAGCTATTCACATCACTGTTTTCTATATGCTGCACTGTCCTATTACCTTAACAAGGGTGATACTTTTCATTCTGAATTAACAGACTTGAAAAGAACTCCTTTATTTCTTCTCTTTATATTTTAAAACTTACAGTTCTGGAATATGGTTAATATTTTAAGAACATTTGTATTCTCCTTTATATTTTCAATGTGAGATGCATCATTATGTATTAAATAAAAAGAGTTAATTCAATAGAACAAATTCTTGTTTTAACCTTTCAAAGACTGCATTTCTTTGAACAATCGTGTTGCCTTTCAGTGGCATTCTTTAGACTCCTAACAAAAATTATTAAGAGAATGAATGTAGTGAATTATCTAGAAAGAGTGTTCAGAGGTTGAATTGTAAATATTTAATATATAAGATGTCCTTAGGCCTTAGAGGTGAAATACTCTAGGACTTATTTTTTTGTGGGTGAGGATACTTTTGAATAGGATATAGAGGTTTATACAATGTCACATAGTGAGGGCCAGGCATAGTGTCATAAAGCTATGAGAATTCAGCTTTCTTAGTATCACCCTAGAATATATTCTTACAAATCTTTTCTTTCCAAAAGAAAAAAAAAACCTGAAAAGTACAGAAAAAAATAACAAAGTTTTCCAATTCTTCATTATATTTTATCTTTTCTGACGTGACAATCAGTTCTCAATGACCAATAAATTACCACTTCACTATGTCTAAAAGTGTGAACAGTACCTGCTTAGTTAGCTGTTTCCAGTGAAATTATAAGCCTGGATGAATAAGGAAACTGAAACCAAAAGAATTTAAATAAGCAACTTTTCCTTGAATATGAAAATTATGACTTCCTTCAGTTTTAGTTTCCTTGTGTTTAGTTTAAAAACATTTCTTCATCACTCAGCTCTTGTAAATATCAAGTAATGAAAGATCATTTGGCTACTATACATATATTTCCTGTTTTATTATAACTTATCTTTGTGAAAACCTCTAAAGTTATTTCACCTTGACTATCCATGATTATTCCTAGTCAGAGATTCATGAAATTTCTCAAAGTTAAAGCAAACCTCACTGGTCAGGTTTGAGTATACTTCTGAAATGCTAAGAACCATCTCATGTGTGTGTGTGTATGTGCACCCAAGCGTGTGTATGTGTGTGTGTGTGTGTGTATGCGCATGCAAGTGTGTGTATACAAAAAAGGACATAGAGAATTAACCACCACAAACATGGGTTTAAAACCAGTTAAGGCCTGGTAGTGCTAAGGGGTAGAATGCATGCTTAGGATGTGCAATACCTTGGGTTCTATCACAGAAGAAGAAGGGGGAAAAGAGGCAGAGATGGAGGAGTAGAAGGAGGAGTCTAACGAAAGGAAAAAGGACAACAACAGGAAGGAGAGAGAAGAAGGAAGAGGAAGAAAAAGAAGGAGGAGAAGAGGAAGGAGAAGAAGAAGAGTGGGAGAAGGAATTACTTTTATATGTGAGTGTATAAATTAGTAAATACATATATATCAAGAAACAATAATGACACAATACACTAATATACAGTAAATTGTATAATATATAATAAATTCTATATATATAATAAATATAAGTAAATGTTTCTTCTTACTAATTATTTATCTTGTATTTCTTATTCTTTTATACCTCATTAAAATAAAACTGGGCTCTCAAAAGGTTTTTTTTCCTATTGGTTAGTAAAAAGAAAATATGACTTCTCTTCAAGATTAATTTAATATCCAGGCTGCGACAGGAAAATTATCAAGGCACTTAAAGGTTAAAACTATTCCATAATTTATGAATAGAAAATTGAGATTTCATGAAGAATTTAATCCAGATGTGACTTGCCTTTTTTGGTGCAGAAAAAAGTGACTTAATTCAGAAAAACTAAAGACTTTTGGAAATGCTGAGTTAGTGTGTAAAAGCATTGGATCTAGAGTGAAGTCAAAGAAGAAAACCACTGCCAAAGTCACAAAATAGCAGTAGAAAAAGCAAAGAATCACCAGGTCTTATAATTAAATCTATGTAGGAATCAAAGTCCAAGTTCTGACATACTCCATTAAAAAGATACCGCTATTGGAATATGACTTGAGGTGGATATTGAGTTGGAATACAGTTGTGAAAATTTTCAAGATCAAAATGAAATCAATGAGGTCAAACTCTCACAAAATGCACTCAGAAGGCCTTGAAAGAAGAACTCTCCCTCTCTCACACACATGCCTATTACAAAACCTATTACAAGTATTCTCTGAAATTCCCACATGAGCAGAAATGCCCCTACAAACTCACACAAGATGCTTCTCTGGGATGCGTAGCTAGAGGCTTCCTGTTTGACCCTGTTACTGATCATTGTAACCAAGGATAATCTTGTCAAAATGCCCTGTGCAACTTTCCTTAATTTATCCATATTTTCCCTTTTTTGACCTACTTGAATATGCTTATAGCATATTATATCATGCATATTCCAGATTGTTACCTTACGTTCATTCCCAAATGAACTCATTATTTCTGAATAGGGCCCTTTTTTCTTTTGCTACTTAGGTTGACACAATTCACTATTATAAAATTTTTTATTCAAAGTAACATTACATTTGGGTCATATCTCACATCTGTTTTTCTTGTTTGTTTGTTTTTGAAACGTTAATTGACTTATCCAGCTTTCCATATGCAAATGACAAGAGTAAGATACATTTCTGTAATTATTAGTCATAATAATAAACATTTCTCAATATCTATTGGTATACATAGAACAAACTCTTGCTTGAGTTTCAGGAAATATGAAGAAAATGTACTGTCCTTTGAGAGATTCAGAATTGATCATTCACTGAATTTGTACTTTATTGCTTTCCCTGTGAGATCAGCATTCTTTAATTTACAGGGCCTTGAAAATTCTGAGAAAGGTGAATTTTATTTTATTAATGCTGTGAAATGTCATTGCTGTTATGTTTTTATGGTTGTATCCCTGGTGGCTAGCTATTATAATTGCAGACAACAATTTCACACTGTGCCAATAACATTCCCAAATATGTAAGTTAACAATACAGTTTCATAAAATCTTGGTAGCTATAGAAAAATATGTGTCTTTTTAAAGCTAGGTGTTTAAAATCAAGGTACAATGCAAGGGAAAATGTATAAAACTAATGAAACCTTGACAATATGGTCTTAAGACTCTAATGAGAATTGTAGGCTTTACTAGCAAAGCAAAATTTTTAGAAATTTTTTTCTAATCAGATTTTTAAAGTTTCATCCATAGCAATTCCCATACGTTGTACATTTCAATCACTACTGTTACCTACATCTCTTGGAATGGCTATTCTTCATTTCTGAATTACATATTCCAACTGAGGTGTATTGGTTTGATCCTGTGTCCCCCCAAGAGCTCATGTAATTTGGATGCGGCTGAGTTTGGTGTTTGTGATTAGTTTGCTGTCTAGCACTGGAATTGGCAATGTGAGTGCTGCACCCGTCCAGGGGTGTAGCCAACATACAGAGTAAGGGAGGGAGGAAAGTCTCTCTCCCTCTCTTCCTTTTTTTCTCTCTCTCTCTCCCCGGTTCACACACCTTGCTGTTTGGTGGCCACCATGAATGGCGGCTCTGCCACACCATGCTACATTGTACCCAAATGAGTATGGACTGAAACTACTGAGAACTGTAAGAAATAAACCTTTCCTTCCCTAATTTTAGGCGTCAGGTATTTTGTCTCAGCAGCGAGTGAAAAGTAACTAAGACATGAGGCATTCTTGCATTGTTGTTTGGAAAGAAGAGAACAAGAAAGAAAGGGGGACAAAGGAAGAAATTATAAATCTCTCACCTCTTTTAATAATAAAATCAGGATTTTCTTCTTTTAGTTTAAAATGAAAAAAATAAAAGCAATGATACAGAATTTCAAAATAAAATAATACATTAACTATGGTTAATATATTAAAGGTTATTTTCAAAGTAGTTGCTCAGGTTACAAGATATAGGCATGAAAGAAGAAAGGGAAAAGGAAAAAGACATAAATCTGTATATATGTATATGTAAGATAGCTAAAATGACTATACTGCTGAATTTATTAGTTATAGAGAAAGAACAGTTAATACTCATATGATTAGATCAATTTTATGTGTCTATATCTGTTACTGTAAACAACCATGTTGAAGGTAACGATACACAATACTGCAACCATTGTCAAGTTCCTATCATCTTGTTTTGTAAACCTATATTGTTACTGCTTTGGATTTGTTGTTGGCATTTGTTTGTCTCTTTTGCTTTTTGTCTTTCTTTTCTGTATCTTTTTTCTCTTAAAGAAAAAAGAAAAAAAGAAAAATGATCAAACAATGGAATCACAAACCATTCTTTTTGATTCTAATTGAGGAAAAATGGCAGCAGATTTCATAACTTTCTCATAATTGCAAAAACTGTTAATTCTTGTACTCTCAAAGAAATTCTGTTGCTGATAGAACCATGTATAACATCAAAATTTTATTGGTCAAGATTATCCAGAAAACAGAAAAATAAGGGCTTATTTAACTTAAAGAACTGCATCTTGCAATTCTGGAGGCTTGATAAGTTTCATGGGGTAGGTCAGTAAGCTAAAGATTAAAGGAAAAATTTTGCCCAATTGCTTCTTATTTGGAAGGGATCGAGTCTTTGATCTTGGGAGACCCCATTTCTTCTAGTCCAAGGGAGTCTGAAGTCTTTTTTCTGTTAAAGGTTTTGACTGATTTGATGAGGTCTGCTCTCATTAGAGAGAACAATGTACTTTCCTCAAAAATCCACTGATTTAAATATTAATACATCTAAAACATAAAACATCTATAACCATTCTTGATAAAACATTTGACCACCATGACCCAGCTAAATTAACTCATAAAACTTATTCTCATAAACATTAATTTATAAAAACTAGTTTTATCAATGAAGAAAGAATAAAGAAAAAACTATTTTTATCTCAGTACAGAGCCACACACCCATTCATCCTCTCATCTCAGCTTGGTTACATGTGCATTGTACTTGGGAGACTGCAGAGTGCAACTTCATCAAAACTATTCTTTCTAAGAACTGGGTACACACACACAGAACACACCACATTCACTCACCCGAATGCAGAACTGTTATTTAAATTACAACAGTTTTAAGCAATACAGAATAAATTAGTGTTCAATATGACACCCTCAAATCTTTTCAGGTAGTCAGTGACTTCTTACAGGTACAGCATACATCACTCTTCATCTCCTAGGACAAGAATATTTTATTCTGTTTTGTCTCAGTTTCCTCTCATACCTGGCCCCAGATGTGGAATATTTTATGGCCAGTTAAATGCTTTTCTTCTCTATAATCGCATTTTTTCTTAAATGCTGATTCTATGCATTAAGATTTATAAGAACTCAAAAGCAGTGCATATTAAGTTGTTTTTGAACAGTCACATGTGTGTATCATTTGGGTCAATCATCTCAAATGACAAGAGCTATGGAGCAATGACTTCTTTGTATAATATACAATTTGGACTTTTTGAACTTTTGAAGTTCAATAATAACAGTCAGTGAAAGATGGTAGTTATAGAGCAAAGATGGTGACTTTGGTGATAATGGAGAAAAAGAGGGAGAAAAAAATGTTATTCATGAGAGTCATTTATAAACTACTTGATTTCATGATTCACCTTGAATTCTACCACTTAACATTATACAATTTCAAGTTAAATCACTCAAGTTTGCTATACTTTCTTTGTCAAAAATCAGTGAAAAACTGGTCAGATCAAGAATGCATATCTTGTTAGTAAGAATGATACATTAAAAACCTGGATATAATTAATGTTCTAATTATAATCCAAAAATAAGAAATCCAAAATTATTCAAGAACCAAAACTTCTGTACACCAATATGACACCATAAGAGGAAAATTATAAGCCATAAAACTTTGTTTCATGCACAGCATTATTAAAAACACTGTGTAACACCACACTCCAGTATGAGTCTAAGATGTATTTGAACCATAAAAGTGAGTTTTGTATTTAGGGTTTGATCCCATTCCTCAAGACATCTCATTATTTATGTCAGAATTACAAAATTTTTAAAAAGCACAAATGAAAAAATTCAAAACATTTCAGGACCCCAGCAATTAGAAAAAGGAAACTCAACCTGTACAGTAGTCCTTACCTTGGTTTTGCTATCCGCAGTTTCAATTAACCACAGCCAGCAATGATTGGAAAATATTAAATGGAAAATCCTAGAAATAAATAATTCATAAGTTTTAAATTTCATGTTATCTGATAGCAGGATGAAAGCTAACATCATCCTGCTTCAACCCACTCAGGATGTGAATCATCCTTTTGTCCAGAGTCGTAGGCTGCATATCCTACATATTCCAGAGTCACTTAGTAGTGTTACCCATTATCAGATTTTGACTTTCACAGTACTAGAGTACTGATTGTCTTTTTCTTTTTTTTTTTTTTTTTTGGTACTGGGCATTGAACTAACAACCTCGTTCCTGCCAGGCAGACTCTTAAGCACTGAGCCAAACTCTCGGCCCTAGTTTTTTGAGACAGAGTCACACTATGGAGCTCAGGCCGGTCTTGCACTCACGTTGTAGCCCAAGCCGGCCTCAAACTCACAACGTTCCGCCTACCTCAGCCTCCCGAGTGCTGGGATTAAAGGCGTGTGCCACCACGTGCGGCTTATAATACTGATTTTCAAAAAACACCTTTTTTTCCACAATGAGCTCAAAGCGCCGTTTGAATATACCAAAGAACAGGTATAAAATACTATCTTTAAATGAAAATGAATAGTTAAAAAAAAAAGCATGATGAGGTTGTTACATACCACACTAAAAAGGAACGTTATAGCTATAATATATGCAAAAAGAAAAAGTTCACGCTAGTTTTCCTGTCACATTTCAAACCGCAAAAGTTGCATCTACAGTAATTGCTTAGCTATGAAGGGGAAGACATTATATTTGTGTATTATGTATAATAGGAAAAATATATTATCTACAGATTTTGGCATGTTTTGCACTTTCAGGCAGCCACGAGGAATATATCCACAATGGAAAACAGCGCTATTGTGCTGAGAAAGATACAACTGCGTCAGAAAATGTTCATTAGTCATGTTACCCTTAGAAGTCTGAATGATTAGCTTGCCACAAGTTCCTATGACTAGACTGTATAAAATCTCAGGGTTCTCAGAAATGCTCCTGCCCCTGAGTCATTTGTCAGTACAAGCTGTGCTTCATTCGTCATTGCCTTGTATATCCCATGCATAGAACAATTTTTACATTAGAAAGTTGGGTCCTGGAGAAACAAAGATTCTAATTCGCTTTTGCTGCACATTTTGTGTTTGGTGTTATTGTGTGTCTTTTTCTTAAAGATAGGTAGACAATGCTAGGTGAAACCTGTTGTTTGACTGGTTATCCAAACTGTCAATTAATATTGAGGCAGTTGGAGAATTTTTGACTTTATGCTGGTATCTGCATGCTTCATCTGCATGTGGGTCATGCTCAAGAACATTTGAAAGTCACTACCTTAATCAGAAAGCTAGCTGTAGCATTGTCAGCGATGAGAGAATAAAATTTGAGGGAACTTCTAACACATTCACAACCTTAGAGAAAAATAGAACTCATTCGTTAGAGCTCACTTAGGACCTGTATAAGTGCCCTACAGAGACCAACAAAAAAGTTACATAGACAAATTAAGACTGTGCAAGCATCGATTGATGTCTGTCATGTTAGAAGTTGTAAGAACATGATGGACTAGACTCGATACCAGAACTCTATTATTCCTTGAGAAAATGGTGCATCAGAGGCAAAAATATTAGGATAAAAAGGATTCCAAAGGGATTAGGAGAGAAAAGTGATGAAATAAAGGGTAGAGAGAATAACAGCATTTGTACAGAAGAAGTATTCTTAGCTTATCAATTTTCGCCCATTGTATATATTTGTACCCACTTACATATGCATTCATATAGATTGTCTAAATACTACTTCAACTCTAAATTATTGAGAAGTCTCTGAAAAAGTCAACTAATTTGTAACTCCTTATCCGGACACTTGACAGAATGTGATGCTATGCAGGACCACATGGAAATAAATGTGCACTGAAATAAATGTCTATCTTAAGATCATGAGGAAATTGCCTATGTCACTTGACACATTTCTAAAGCATGGGTAAAAATTCCACCAACTTAATTGCACAAAAATCTTTGAAATGTGACTCTAAAATGTTTAAATCCAATAGCACTTGTGGAATTTAGAATAGTAAATTAGTCACTTTCTAAGTTTGAAACTTAGTATTGTGGAGAACTGGGAATCTCGTTCAAAGCTACAGTGTTTGTGGAGCATGCAAGAGGCTCTGAGTTCAATCTCCATTACTGCTCTGAAAAACTATTACTACCTGATTTGTGTCTCTCAAGATTCATATGTTTGCAATATCCAACATCTAGAACCCCAGAATGCAGCCATATGTAGATGTAGGGCTGTAAAATGATATTTAAGGTCAAATGATACCACACTGATGGTCCCTAATTCATGTGATTGCATTCCTAGAGAGGATCTTCAAAGAAGTGATTAAAAGAAAATGGTGCCAATAGGATCAGGCTGTAATCCAATGTGACTGTTTTCCTTAAGAGACAGAAACACTAGGGATACACAAGCTCAGAGAAAAGGCCATGTGGGGACACAGAAAGTAGTAACCACCTTCAAGCTAAAGAGAGATTAGAGACGAAAACAAGAATTCCAACATCTTGACCTTTGATCTCTAGACTCTAGAACTGTGATAAAATAAAATCCTTTCATTAAAGACATGAAGAGATAATATAAATAAGTAAACATCGTAATATTAAAAATAGCAAAATATTACAATGCAGTAAATGATTATATTTCACATTCTTTTAAAATTCTTATTGTTAGTAAATGTTTGCAGTACATAATGATTACATTTCTTATGGTGAGTTGGTATATATTTCCTCTCTTCCTTCACCCCTCTTTCTACCTTTTGGCCCCTTACCCTCCTTATTTCCTATTATATATCTCTTATATATTGGATTTGACAGAAAATGTTTACTTCTAATACTTTATGCTCTTGCAAAATAGCTCTGCAAGTATACTGCATTATATCGTAATTCACTTTCTTGAACATTGCAGGTATTATATTTTTAATAAATTGATCATTGTTACAGCCATGTATGGAGCATGTCTATTAGCACTATTTTCCAACAGCACACACTCACTTTGTGCCTCTGGGTTACATTTTGGTAGTTTCTACATTATTTCAACCTTTTTCATTATTATTATGTATCTTATGGTAATCTGTGATCACAGATTATTTTATATTATATTATTTCATTTCATTTTTGCATCACAGAACATCAAACTCAGGGCCTCATACATGTCAAATATTATCTCTAGATCTTATAAGTGATCTTTTCCATTAATATTTAATCATTTTGAGAGCTACAAACTGTGCCCATGTAAGAGAGCAAATTTAACTGATAAATGTGTGTATTCTGACATCAACCAAATATTCCCTTGCATTTTCCTATGATGCTCTTGTCTCTCCATGAGACATGGACACAGCTATGATGGCCCGTAAGTGTTCAAGTGGCAGAAAATGTCAATATAAACCCAGAAATGATTAAAGTTAGTGAAGAAGGGATATCAAAAGTCAAGGTGAGTTAAAAGCTAGGCCCATTAAGCCAAAGAATAGTTCATTTTGTGAATTCAAAAAAAAAATAAAGTCCTTGGAAGATATTAAGAATATTAGTCCAGTGAACACTTGGATGGTTTTTAAAAAGCTATATTGAGCCGGGCGTGGTGGCGCACGCCTTTAATCCCAGCACTCGGGAGGCTGAGGTAGGCGGAGCGTTGTGAGTTCGAGGCCGGCTTGGGCTACAACACGGCGCAAGGCCGGCCTGAGCTACATAGTGCGACCCTGCCTCAAAAAACCAGGGCCGGGAGTTTGACTCAGTGGCTTAAGTGCCTGCCCTGGCAGGCGCGAGGCTGTGAGTTCAATCCCCGGTGCCGCAAAAAAAAAAAAAAAAAAAAAAAAAAGCTATATTGAAAACGAGGAAAATAATAGTTGTCTAGGTAGAAGATGAGACTAACTGTAACATTCTTTTAAGCCCAAGTCAGAGAAAGGCCCTAAACTGTTTCCAGTTATGTGAAGTCTAAGAGAGGTGAGGTTGTTATAAAAGTGTGAAGCAAACTACGTACATTGTTTTCAGAAATAACTTGATTGCACACTTACCAAATTATAGTATAATATGAACATAGCTTATAGCCATGGAACTGACTTGCCTTCTTGCAGTATTTGCTTTATTGTGATAACCTAGCACCACACCCACAGAATCTATGAGATACGATTCTATTGAAAAAACAATCATTTTTTCTTTTAATAAAAGGCATTATAACACTATGTCTGTAAACCACAAGTATTTTAAAGATAATAGACTGGGTGTTAATTGTATTTATTCTATATATTTCTAAAGCAATTAGGAGTAACAAAGCTAAATCAATTTTTTGCATTGACTCATATTGACATTTTTGATATAGATAAAATGCCCCTTTGGAAATGAAAATCATTTTCAATGTAAAAAATTCTTGCAGTTATCTATTGGGTGTTTATGAAGATGTTAATGATCCTCAAATCTTTCCAAAAACTTCAAAGTAAGTAAGGTATTTGACATTTTTTTATTCTAGATTTTATTTATTTCTCCTACTTATAAACAAAAAAAAATCTTTCAACATATACTTTGAAAATGAAATAAATATCTATGAGTACTATTTAATCCAGAATTGTATGTAGACATGCTTCATTCTTTTTCAAGGCCATAATCTCATTCTTTACATACTTATTATTTTCTGACTAACTATAAAGTAAAAAAAATAAGTATTTTATTTTTTTCAATATTTTATTACCTAAGCAGGGTGTGGTGGCTCACGCTTTTAATCTCAGCACTCAGGAGGCTGAGGTAGGAGGAGTATTGTGAGTTCAAGGCCCACTTGGGCTACAATGCGAGCACAAGGTCGGCCTGAGCTACATAGTGCGACCCTGCCTCAGAAAACTAGGGTTGGGAGTTTGGCTCAATGGCTTAAGCACCTGTCTGGCAGGTGTGAGGTTGTGAGTTCAATCCCTGGTGCCCCAAAAAAAAAAAAAAAAAAAAAAAATCACCTTTCAACTAATAAAGGAAACTACAAACAGAACAATGAGTTTGAGGATGATGTAAAACCCTTCATTCATGTCAAACAATTTCCTAAAATTTCCAGTACTCCAAAATAGGTTACTGTGTTGTTATATACCATGTGAGGAAAAAATTAAAACCAAAAGAAGGAAGTGAATAGTTTTCAAGTTTTTAATACGACTAGTTCCTACAACTATTGCATTTTATCTAGCTTAATTATTGGAACAAACATCATGAGGTACATTAATATTTACTTTACAAATGAAGAAAGTGAAACTTAACATAGTTAGCAAACTAGGACCCAGTCTGTTGAGTTCTAAACATTACTATTTTTTATACTATTTTTCCAAAGGTAAGAAATACCATTATAGAATTAGAAACACTAAACACTAACAGTGGTTAATTAAATCTATTCAATAATTTTGCTTACCACATAAGAGTGCAGTGGGCAAAGGATGCCTTCAAATTTCTTCGACCTTATAATTCTAAGGTGAAATATTCTATGGTATTCAAACAATAATCTCCAGAAATCTGGGTGTTTCCTAGGGTTGCTTCAAGGCAGACTATATTATTGTGGTACCCTTGTTCTTTAAACAGAATAGCTCCTGCTTGATCTGTTTTACATATTGACTTCCTGGGAAAATGATTTTTAAAAAAACTTAATTTAAGGGAAATATTTAAAACTACACAATGAAATGATTTCTAAGATGCCTTCCATTTGCAATATGAATAAATTTCTTTCATTTGTAATATGAATAAGTTTATGGATTATTGCCTTCAAGCACCTTGTAGCATAGCTCTAAAAATCAAATAAACATAAACAAATGAAGAACATAAGGGGTCCTTAAAGATAGTACACGACTAATGACTAAGCATCAAATGAATGGCAAGGGTGTGTGGGAAAGCAGCTTCCCCACTTCACTGAGGGTCTACTTGGCCAGGCACAGGTGACTTCTGCCTCTACTGCCAACAGAATGCCTACCTAGCCTTCTTGTGCTGTAAGGAGATTGCTAGAGCTGATATTCTTGAATTTAAAACTTAATAAATGTAGACATTGAGTATGATTTTTGAATAATTTAAATCTCCATCTTATTAAAAATAAAATTTTAAATAGAGAAGGGAAAAGAAAGATACACTCATCCACCTACAAGATAATAATGAAAGAAACAAAGTTAACTATCTGCTACTTTTTCTCATAAATCACTTTTCATTAAATCACCTTTATGAAAAATATATAGAGGACTCCAGTAGTCTTTCCTTTTCATTTTGTGAGTTATCTGGATTTGAAGAACTAAGGAATACACCTACTTAAGAACCAAAGCAAACTAGCAATAGAAGTCAGGGAGATGGAGGTAAGCCATGAGTTTATTGCTGAAAGTGGCTGAAGTGTGCTTATTTAAACTCATGACCAAGTTGACCTTCTAAACATTTATGCCATTCAATCACTAGCAGCTTATAACAGCCCCTTACTCCACTAACTTACCCCCAAAATGGGTAGATTTTGTAACATTTCCTGCCTAGTCTTGAGAAGAATAGTTCTGTATGTTTTCTTAAGGAAGACTGATCCTTCACTCAAACTCCCTCATTAGAAATGGCATTCTTCCCTTAGAAGGAAAAAAAGATGAAGGCCACTGAGAAAAACAGACATTTTGTCTTCTTAGGTTGTCGGTGCCTCTTCCATGCTGCATGTATTATGGAGGGTGTTTATATGTAATACAAATAGTTTTACTCTTTATACCAACTCCTCTATGTTCAGCATTCCCCCAAGCCATGCTTCTTTGTCTTCCAATACTTCTTCTAGACCACTGACTAATTAGGTCATTGAGCCCTATTGGGGAACCTATACATAGTCTCAACTTCAGTCTTTAGCATCATAAGGTAGAGAGAACTAAATGAATAATTTACATTTTATGCATAAGAAAATTTGCCATTTATTATGCTTTTTCACAATAATCCCCCAATATGACTGTAATACAGCCCCCATCCATGCTTAGGATGTGCTCAAATAATGACTTCATTCATCCCTAAACCAAGGAGTTGTCTGTCCTAGTCCTTCAGCTTGTTGTTTAGAATTCTGTACTTAAAGAACTTTGAAGGTCATATAGAAGGGGAACACTGGTAAATGATTGCAGATCCTGTGCTCCCTGGTTGCATGACTTACTTGGGCCCCTTAGCACTACTTCAGCATAATAGCGTGGTGCCATTTTCATCTTATGATGAACTGTTTCTTTGCTGTGTATTTTAACATCATAGTAAGCCCAACTCAGAACAGGCTTCCTGATGAGCACTCCACAGACACACAATCACTAAATAGCTATTTGGAATCAATAATGTTTTTATATCCCTACATATCATCTGTTGAAGCCCTCCTGATATCAGTAAGGGCATTTGGGTGGAGCATTTTGAAGCTAAATAGATCATGAGAGTAGAGCCCTTTTGATAGAATTCATGCACCTATGAGACAAGACGAGGAAAGGTAGCCTCTAGAATTTAGTATTGGTTTGGAATCGGGGAGTGAGCTCACAAATTTTTATTGGCACGATTGTCCTCTAAGTCCTTCTTCTCTACTCTTGTCATCTTCTGATTTCAAGTGCTTAAAGTACTCTCAGTAAATAAATCACTCTCAGTAACAGCCTGGTGGCATGTGACTAGAAATGTCATATTCTGCTAACTCTCCCCATAACACCTGGCAGATCAGTCTCCTTGGTGCACTCCTTGTCTTTCCGATTTTTCTACTTTTTATGATAATGTGTCCTCAGTTTTTGTTAATTAATCTCTATTTTAGATAAAGTTCGGACTTCAAATTTCACAAGCCAATTCTATAACCACCTATCCTACTGTCAGGCATGACCTGAAAGAGAGTCACACACACACACACACACACACACACACACACACACACAAAGATTAGTAGTGATAGAGGCCTCTCAACGGCACGCTCCCGATAGCTTAAGTGAATGGTTTGTCTTCACACATTCCTGCAAAATCTAGTTCTCTTGTGAGTTTCCTGGTCTCCTATAACATGTTTAAACCTAAACCAGCATGTCCACTTCCCTCAACCCTTTTGTTCCTTTCCCTTAAGTCTGCCAAGGAAACTGAGACCATTTCACTTATCTATTATGAGCCATGCAGTATCAGGCTTCTAAGAGTCACCTTAGTAACTTAGCACCCATTTCCTTGAGATTCAAGTCAGGTGTTAAATCCGATGTGCCCCAAATCTATCCCCTAGATCAATAAATCATTGCTTGCCTACTCTCACATTCTAAGCCCCTGATCAAAATCAAACCCCAAAGTTGCCACCATGGCTCCCCTTGGAACACAGCAGCTCATTCTTGCAGCTTCTTCAGAATATTATGTTTTCTTCCTTTGTACAACTTGTATGATATTTCCAAGCATGTTGGAAGTTTATCATAGGCATTACTCTGGCTACTAGAAACAAAACTCCATTGAATTGGAAAACAGAGAGAAGGCTCTGTTATGTCCTATCACATTCGGGCAGGATATCACCAAGAGCTGAGCAGCTCTGCAATTTCTGGGGCTCACGAGGAGTCTGTGGAGCCATAAACTTGAGGAAACAGGCACAGATGCTCTCATATTTGCTGCTGTGGTCTGAGTGCATTTCCTTTCCAACACTGTCGAACTATAATGTGCTTTGTAAAATTAACAGGAGCTGATATAGCTGAAGACACGATCAGGCCACAAGGATTATAAGCACATTAATGAATTAATGCTATCATCATGAGAGTAGACTGATTATAAAAGAACAAGTTTGGCCCTCCTTTCCGTGTCTATCTCTTCTCCTTTTGCACTCTACTTTAAAAAGAACAGCATACTTTGCTCAGCTTTCTCTGGAGAATACTGTGTCCAAGGAGCCATCAGGGAAGCAAGAACTGGGCTCTCTGCAAGCACCAAATGAGCCTTCAGAACACACATATGTACTGATATACTTCTGATATTTATACATTTCCTAGACTCAGATACTCTGCTATCACAACCAAAATAAATGAAGACACTTGCCTTGGTATAACAATCTCGCCTTTTGTCCTCATCTGTATCTCATTCCTTCCTTGTAGGAAATGAGGGCTATCATATGACCCAAAGAAAGTTTCTATTCTCATATTTCACTTTTGATTCTTGGCCATAAGTTTCTCTTTGTCCTTCTCCTGACATCAGTAACACTTAGTGATAAACAGTTAATTTCTCCAAACTTGCAGACACATTCTCCTCTTATCTTTCAAATGTCTCATCATCATATTTGGCAAAAGTATTCTTTTCTTCTGAGGCATTTTCTTCACTCGTGGAATTTTCAGCTAGATCATCTTCTTGTGATAGAAACAATTCACACTCCTCTTTAAATTCAATATGGGGATTTCATCACCAGGACAGTGAATGAAAATTTCTCTCTTTCTTTTTCTCTTTCTTTCTTTCTTTCTTTCTTTCTTTCTTTCTTTCTTTCTGTCTGTCTGTCTGTCTGTCTGTCTGCCTGTCTTTCTTCCTTTCTTCCTTCCTTCCTTCCTTCCTTCCTTCCTTCCTTCCTTCCTTCCTTCCTTCTTTCCTTCCTTTCTTTTTCTTTCTTTATTTCCTTTTTTCTCTTCTTTCTTTCTTTCTTTTTCTTTCTTTCTTTTTTGACTCTTATTAGTACATGTTTGCAGTATATAATGATTATACTTACTATAGGGGATTGCTACATGTACATAATGCATTTCAATGAGAAAGTATATAAAAGTGTACCTTGACTTAGTACAATAATCTTACTGTTGCAGAACCCTGTACTGAACAGAAAGGAAGAAGTTCCATGCCAAGGAATAGGAAGACAACGTTTATTATGCCCACGGGTTGGTTGGAGTCAGTTCCAAACACCAGCCTCAGTCAACTTTTTGGTTTAGTTTATACAGGTTTGCAGGCAGAAAGTACAAAAACTTCAGCATGTAGTTAGCTTTCATTGAGTTGAGTTAGTCATCATCTGTTGTTAGGTAGAAAGTCCTTGAAATATGTTGGAAAAACAGGATATATTTTTAGGTGGGAAAGGAGACATTGCAGGTGGACATGGCCAGGTTGACCTGGCTTGTGCTATCTTTGACAAGCAGCTGAGTGCAGCCAGTCAAGGATGACTGGGTTTAGAAGTCTAGCTACATGGTGGGCAGGATGAGTATATCTTGTCTCAATATGATATCAGGCTTCTGGTTAGATTTAAAATTTTTAAATTTCTGTCACATTGCATGTTTTATATGTTCTTTGACTGATAAATCTGGTTTTCAATCTGTATATATGGCAATTAGCTTTGTGAGGTTTTATAAGATAAGTACATGAAACTGATGCTGGAGAAAGAAATGAATGAGCATCCTGACATCTCAGTTCACTTTGTATCTTCTCTTAGGTTTCTCAATTTGACATTTGTGTTGGTCCACATGCCTCTGGCAGTGGACACCAAAGCTGGACTGAGGTTTGTAATCACCAAGTAGGGAAAATTCCTGTGAAAGACGAAGTGGAGAGTGTAAGACTGAGTAAGTTGGGCATTCTGAATACCCAAAACTCCATTTTTCAATCATATAAATAAGAACAATAGAGTTAAAGATCTTTCCTCCAAAGCTGTGAAATGAGTCATTAAGAAAAATTACTTAAGGAAAAGGGAAGTTATATTGATTTAAGCTCTATATATATTATCTTAATGTTTGAAAAGCTTCATGCAGCTACAATATTTTGATTAATATATGGTAACTGGAATTTTACCTTCTATTTTGCAGTCTGAGTGCAGAATCCATCTGAATTTTTAAAATCACTTTATTTTTATCATTTTTTATAAATTAACAAGTTATAGTTGTGCATACTTATGGGGTACAGAGTGGTGTTATGATTCACAAATACATTGTGGAATAATTAAACCAAATCAGTTAAAATATCCATCACTTCAGATACTTATCATTTTTATAATGAGAATGTTTTCATTCTCTTAAGAATTTTGAAATGCAAAATACATTATTTTTAACAATATTTACTATGCTAAGCAAAAGATTTTAAAAGCAAAAATAAAAAATCTTATTTCTCTTGTTCCCAAACAATTAAGTACTGGAGCTTATGAACTCAGTCCAATACACCACTTTGTGATCTTTTATCATATGTCAGCTAGACATTATGGAAAAAGGAGAAGATATATCAAGTAAACTCCATATCATAATGAAACTGACAATGACTTGGTTATTTTTAAGAAAAATAAATAATCACATAATAAAGTAGGATGCATGTTAATTTGAGCAAATTATATTAACTACTAAACAAAACAAGATGATACAAGGTACAGCATCAACTTTACGAAGGAAGTTAGGATATTAATATTTGTGCTAAGATGGAAAAAATGAGAAAGAGTCACTAAACAAAGATTAAGGTCAAGGGCATTCAAGGTAGAATGATCAGAAAGTATAAAACCCTAAAATAGAGATGCTTATTCTAATTGAAGAACTGAAAGGAGTTCAATGTTACTAGAGTATAAAAGTAAGGTTTAAATCAAGATCAGATATTCACAGACTAGGAGATCTTTCTAGTTTATCAAGTAAAAAGCTCACAAGGGCTTTTAAGCATGCAATTAATTACACAACACATATAAACAATTAACTATAAAACTAAGCATAATGTTCCTTGTTTGTTAATGAAGACACAGAATATAGTGTTTGAAATATCTTTTTTTATGCTTTGGGTTTTCCAAAAATGGTTGATTTGTTATTCTTTCCAATTATCTTTTACTTAGATATGGACTTGGATACGAGACTTTGTCAAGAGTTTTATTACACCAAAAGTGAGTGAAAAGGTCAATGTCCTAATGTGGACCATAGATATTCCAAAGACAGATAGTGCTTTGGAAATTCTCCAAATACTGCCCTACATTTCCTGCCGCCATTGAAGTTCAACTGGGGTCATGTGATTAGTTCAGGTTAATGGATAATATAGGGAATAATGAGTATTACATCTGTGCTAAGGTAGTTAGAAGCCAGTATGCCTCCTCCAGTTCTTGAGTTAGAGATTACATGCTGAGATGATGTGTCACAGCCTGTTGAATCTTATTTTCTAAATCTAAGAGTTACCACCAACCAGTATCACTTTCCATAAGAAAGAGAAGGAAAGCACAGATTTCTAAAGGATTTTTCTATTGAAGAAACTAATGTTAATTATTTTGACTTATAAAACAGTCAGTGAAGGGAAATCAACAGATAGAAGGTCTTATTGACTCCTTAGTCAGAAATGCTTGGTATATTTCACTTCTTCCACCACTCCACTATCACTATAGATGAAGACCTAATCATCCTTTACATTTGCTTAAAATTTACAAAGTACAATATATGTTCACACTGGGCATGATGATGCATGCCTAGCACTCTGAAAGTTGAGGCAGGAGATCATAAGCTCAAGCCTAGCCTGGGAAATTTAGGGATTGTATTAAAATAAATTTAAATAAAGGACAAAATTAGAGATGGTACATAACAGAGAGGTAGACTTTGTGAAGATGGTAAGGAAGGGGAAAGGAGCAAAAATAATGATCAAGATGTGATATGTGTATACACAAATTCCAAAAAATGAATGCAATAATCAAGTATCACAAACATATTCTAATAACATTTATTTAAAATAAAAGTTAAAAACACCTTGGGAGGTAGCTAAATGAGAAGGCCCTGAATTCAATCCCCAGTACTGTCAATCAATCAATAAAAAATAAAGAAAAATACTAATGCATATTTTTCTTAATTTTTATTAGAAATAGGATGAAATACTTCATTTTAAATCAATAAAAGACACATTGATAGGGTTAAATATCCTACTCAGTTTAGCAAGCTGAGCCTATTATTCCATTACAGTCACTTGTATGTATGCTTGTGTGTGTTGCATATGTACTTTAGCAAAATAAGTAATTAAATGCTAATCTTTTGTTTGTGATTTGATTACTGAATATCTCATCTAAAGTCTCAATAATATTGTCACTGACTTACAATCATTCATGAAATCACAGATTTTTATGAAAAAAGTCAGTCTGAGAATTAGAAGACCTATGGCTAACTATTGCTTAGGCAACATACAAACTGTGTGTCCTTGACTTGGTAAACTAATGTCTGGAGTCTGTTTCCTTGTCTATGAAGTAAAGGTGCAGTAATAAACAACCTCTAGTAACCTGTATGCTTTGAAATGTTATGCTTCTATGTCAAAAAACGCTATGTAGTATCTCAACTGTAAGGCATTTTTACTTGCTGAGTAAAAGCACATGATGATTACTTAATATAGGTTTAAAAAGTCATTGTTGTAACTGAAAGAATTGGATTGAAAGAATCAAATATGTTTTAAATGGAATTGGTGATTATTTTAAGTCACTGTGTCTTTCAGTAGAGGTACTTGAAATTTTCACTTTCTGAGATCCAGTTTTTTATGGTTATTGTCATGAACCATAGGTGAAGTCTAATATAACTTAGATTTCCATTCTCCCTTCATAACCAGCTCCCTTCCTCACTATGGACAAGTAAATAAGTTCTTGTGGGTCTCTATTTTTTGAAAACTGACTAGATAATGGGGGCTTGCTACAAATAAATATCATCATGAGTTCTTAAAAAATGAAAGCATCAAAATTCCTTCCTTGGAGCATAATGATTTAAATAATAGTTTCATGGAGACTCTACTAAATGTTCAGCACTTATTTTCACTTTGCATATTTAGAAAAAAATAATCTCCTTAGCCTATTCTGCATCAGCTCAGTGTCTAATGGTCAAATGAAGGATTCTTCATGGCTTTGCATTGTCCTTTTCCCTAGAAAAGGTTAGAAAAACTAGGCAAAATTCATTATCTTTTTTCTCTAGTTTTTCTTCTTTGACTTTCCATTCTTCTTATGTGTAGTTTTAATATTCCACTAACTCTATTCCCTTTCCACTCTTTCAATCACTCAAGTAACCAGACTTTTTTCTAGCATACTGCTTTCTTTGATGTTGACTTCCATCTATTAAAGTCTCCTTTGGAAAATACTTGATGAGCACATTTCTTTAAATGTTTAAATAAGTGATGTTACTTAATATTAATTAAGGAAGCATACTGGATCAAACCAAAAGGAAGACATATGTTAAACTTATAACTGTGCATTGATGAAGTTTCAGCATTTAAACCCAGTAAGGAGACAGCCGCTCTGTGTACTGAACACACAGTGGGAACGAGTTTTTAAGTAGATTCTGCTGTTTTATCTGAAGAGTGACCTCATGACCAAATATTTTGTTTTTTGTATAGGGATAGTGAATTGTCTTTGAAAAAAAGATTAACCAATTTACTGAAGGTTAGGAAGTCAGTAAGGGGCAGAACTGTGATTCTCATGCAGTTTGGTGTGACCGCAAAACCCACAATGTTCTAAATGGGATGGCATCTCTGCAGTTCTCAGATGAGATTTTGAAAGAGTTATAAGCCCCTGAGGCTGGTCTTGTTTAAATCTTTACAGAGGCACACATTTAACTTTTATTATTTGCCATGTAACACTATTTAAATTTTAAAACGTTTCTAACAATTTGAATCATTTCTCCCATTGTCTAGATTTTATAAATGAAAATGCTCTGAAATGAAAGAAAAATAAAGAGGAAAGAAAGGTAACGTGTATAATACTACAATACAAGGATGATTGCATTAAACATTACTTAAACCCAAGACCTTTTTTATTTCCTGCTCATTTATTGTAACTTTTACAAAAATAAGACACCCTGGTGAAAATAATACAAATTAATTTGCTTTTTTAAAGCCTCTTTTCAAAATGATGAAATAAAAGAATTGTTATTTTTATTTTACTTTCAGGACAATCTGGACTATTTAATTTTTAGTTGCAACACAGCTAGCTTCCCCAATAAAGTTTGGAACTGTGTAAATACATGTACCACTAGACCCACCCCATTGCCATAACCTATTGCTTTACCATGCCTTGTAGCTCACACCTATGGGAAATTTAATAGAAAACCAGAAATATTAGAAGTGAGTTTGAGGATGGCATGCAAATGTGAAGTATTCCCCACTTTTTGCCATGTCAGAGCTAACTAACATCACAAGAAAGGAAAAAAAAAAAAACCTCAAGAATATACACACAAATATTCTGAGTAAAATGCTAAAAAACAAAATGAAGAATTGCATTAAAAATAGCAATATACCAGACCAAATGGAGCTCTGATCTTGAATATAAGGATAATTTAAAATTTAAAAAGACTATAATTTTTATGACAACACATGATACTATGTTGAAGGGTTCCTTTTTGAATAGGAACAATATATTAGGAAAAAATTTAACTTATCAGCATCAAACTAAAGAGAAATATCAGTTCTCAGCAAAATGTTATTTAGGTTCTCTTGAAAAGACATCAGTGTAATAGAATAGAAAACTCTAAAAGAGAACACTTACAAGAATATCACCTTTTGAATCACTAGTTGTTCAGGGTATTATTTTGTGACAAATATTCAGGCAAAAAATTTACCAAAGGCTAGACTTTTATAAATACATAAATAAACCTGTGTAATTAATACAGAAAAAAAGTAGTTCATTACTTCTACAACATTGTTACAGGGAATATTTTTAAAGATTTTTCAAAAGTTATAAGGTATCATGGAAATAATTGCTACATTAAAATATATTGAGAATAAAACCAGATATGGTGGAATATGCCTGTAATCACAACATTTAGGAGGCTGAGACTCCATTCTGGATTACATAGTCGATGGGTAGATAGATAGATAGATGACTGAATAAATAAATAAATACAAATAAAAAATAAATACTCCATTGAGTAATTTTACTTCTGATGATCAACATGACAAAGTATAAATTAAAAGATCAGATCATAGGCTGGGGATGCACTCTGGCTAGCCCCTCTGTCCAAAGGCTCTGAACTCCTCGCAGCCAGACACAAGGTCCTGGTGGTGTCGCACTCCAGGGTGCACTCTGCCTAACCACCTGGGTCCCAGAGGTTCTGAACTCCACCCAGCCAGACATAAGGCCCCGGCGCCACACTCTGGGAGTACATCCACTTTAGCTGCACAGATAATCCGAGCTCTGCCCAGCCCAGAGTTCCAGTGCAAAACATCAGAGGAATGCCTGGCCAGCCTCATAGTACACAGAGGTACTGAGCCCAGCCCAGCTCAGAGCCCTGGCCAGCATAGCCAAAGGGTATTGGAGAATTTGAGCTCTGCCCATCAGAGGACAAGGCCCCAGCTCCATAGTTCAGGGTTGCAGCCCAGGTAGCTATGCAACAGGTCCTGGAAGTTTTGAAATCCACCCAGCCAGGAGCAAAGCCTGTGAACCACACACTGGGGTTATGCTCTGGCAAGCCCTGCATTCCAGAGGCTCTAAACCCCTCACAGCCAGATGCAAGGTCCCGGTGGTACCACACTTTGGGTCAAGCTCTGCCTAGCCACCTAGGTTCTGGAGGATCTGAACTCCACCCAGCCAGGCACAAGGTCCCAGTGCCACACTGTGGAGGTGCGTCTCTGCTAGCTACCTTGATTGCAGAGGTTCTGAACTCCACTCAGCCAGGTTCTAGGCCCCAGCAACATGCTCTGGGGGTGTGCCCCTGCTAGCTTCAGGGAGGATACAAACTCTGCCCAGCCCAGCATCCCACAGCAACCCAACAAAGTATATCAGAGGAACACACAACCAGCCTCACAGGCCACAGACAAGGATCCAGTACCATAGTTTGGGGGTGCACCCTGGCTAGCCACGGGGATACTGTAGGATTGAAGCTCTACCCAGTGTAGTGTTTTGTTGCAATCCATCAGGAGGCATCCTGGCCAGCCACACAGGTCCCAGAGGAAAATGACAAAATGCAAGAGCAAGATGCAGTCTCAGTTCTCCAGCCCACCAAGAACAAACCTAAGAGACATTGAAATGGAAGTCACTGGGAATCACACAATTGAACTTTCTGAAATGAATGCAACTGAAATAAAAAAAGCTCCATGAAACTATAGAGGAAATCAGATCAGAAATAATCGTTCAGGTAGAAAATGAAATGACAAACATTATGAAAGAAATGCTGTATCTTAAGATGATCAAGATGAAAAAATGGAAGAATATAAGAAAATGATGGAAACTTTGAATGAACAATATAAGACAGAATTAGAATGCATGAAACAGATTCAAAGGGAAATTTAGGAAATTAAAAATTCCATTGAAAGTTTGCAAAACATCTTGAATGAAGCTGAAGATAGAGTCTCAGACCTTGAAGACAGCATGGAAGCTTACGATCACAGAAGAAAAGATCTCTTAAAAATAAAAAGGAACCAGGAAACAATTCAACATCTACAAGATGATGCAAAGAGAAACAATAAAAGATTGATAGGTTCAACGAAAAAGCAAGGTTCAATACAAATGACCTGCAAAGATTATTTACAGAAATAATAGCAGAAAAATTTTCAAACATGGGAAAAGAATCTGATATACATGTAAGTGAGGCATACAGGACCCCAATTAACCATAACCAGAACAAATCTTCACCCAGACATATAATAATTAGGATATCAGAAATATAGCACAAGAACAGAATACTAAAAGCTGTCAGAGAAAAGAAACAGATCAACTGTGAAGGAGAGCCTATCAGAAACATGGCAGACTTCTCAACACAAACCTTCAAGTTAAGAAGAGCTTGGAGTGAAATATTTCAAATCCTGAAAGAAAACAACTTTCAACCCAGATTGATGTACCCTGCAAAACTATCTTTAAAAATTGTTGGAGAAATAAGATACTTCCGCAATAAAGAAAAACTGAAGAAATTCACAGCCACCAAACCAACACTACAAAGTGTACTGAAAGACATCCTAGAAAAAGACAAAGATAACTACAATCACAAGAAAAACATCAAAAGGAAACCACAGAGCTAGAAGAATCATCACTAAATTCATCTACAACCAGAGAAGACCTAGAATAGCAAAGGCAATTCTGGGCAACAAAAGTAAGTCAGGAGGCATCACAATCCCTGACTTGAAATTATATTACAAAGCTACTACAATAAAATCAACATGGTACTGGAATAAAAACAGACCTGTAGATCAATGAAATAGATTAGAAGATATAGCCACAACTACACATACGCTAATCCACCTCATCTTTGCCAAAGGGGCTAAATATGTACCGTGGAAGAAACATGGCTTCTTTAATACATGGTGCTGGAAAAACTGGCTTTCCATATGCCAAAAACTAAAACTAGATCTATGTCAATCATCATGCAGTAAACTAAAGTCAAAATGGGTCAAAGATCTGAATATTAAAACAGAAACACTAAATCTTCTGGAAGACAAAGTGGGTAAAAATCTTGACGACATAGGAGTAGGTAGAAAGTTCATGAAAAAAATTAAACTGCACTTGGAATACTTCCCAGAATGAACAAGTGGGATCTTGTCTTATTAAAAAGTTTTTCCATGTCAAAGGAAATCTCCAATACAGTGAAAATAAAACCCACAAATTGAGAAAATATCTTAGCCAACTGTCCCTCAGACAAAGAACTTCTATCTAAAACATATAAAGAATTTTTAAAAAATCAGGCCCCCAAAATTCAAGGACCCAATCCAAAAATGGATATCTGAAATGAATACATATTTCTCAGATGAAGAAAGGCAAATGGCAAACAAATATATGAAAAAATGTTCCACATCAATGGTTATTTAGGAAATGCAAATTAAAACAACACTGAGATTCCATCTCGCCACTGAAAGAATGGCCAAGATGAAATCAACCAATAACAAATGCTGGAGGGGCTGTGGGGTAAAAGAAAGTCTTCTCTACTGTTGGTGGGAGTGTAGGTTGGTGCAATCAATGTGAAAATCAATGTGGAGATTCCTCAAAAAGCTAGGATTAGAGATTCCATTTGACCCAGCTATCCTGCTTCTAAGCATTTTCCTAGAAGAATTGAAAATGTCATACCACAGTGATATATGTGCACCCATGTTTATAGCAACCCAATTTGTAATAGCCAAATCTTGGAAACAACCCAAGTGCTCATCAATCAAGGAATGGATAAAAAAGATGTGGTATTTTTATACGATGGAGTACTACTCAGCTATCAAGAAAGATTGCATCGAGACTTTTATAAGTAAATGGACATGACTTGAGACTATACTCCTAAGTAAATAAATCAAACTCACATGTGTAAATACTTTATTGTCTTCCTAATGTAAGAAACTGAAACAGTGTATAAGATGCAAAGTCTACAATAAATACTGTGTAAGAGTAAGAAACTGCTCAAAGAGGAAAAGTAATTGGGATGGGGAAAGGAGGAAAGAAGGAAGGGAAAAGGAAAAAGACATAAAATTTATATATATATATATATATATATATATATATTTACGTAAGATAGTTAAAATGACTATACTACTAAATGTAGTAGTTATTGGAAAAGAACAGTTAATAGTCATATGGTTAGATCAATCTTACATGTCTATACCTTTTAATCTAAACAACCTTTAGAAGGTAAAAATATGCAGTATTACAACCACTGTCAAATTCCTATCATTGTTTTTTGTAAACCTATACTGTTATTGTATTGGATTTGTTGTTGCTGTTGTTTGTTTGTCTCTTTTTCTTTCTGTTTTTCTTTTATGCATCTTTTATTGGTTAAATAAAAATTAATTAATTAATTAATTAAAAGATCACTTTCAAGAACAGTATGGACAATAGCATTACACAACTATGTGTGCTTCTCTTGGTGCACTTCAGTTTCAGTGTGACTACACATGGCCACAGAGAACAATGACAGAGCAGTGAAAAGCTGGATATTTTAAATATCTTTTCTGTATTGTCTCACTCTTACTGAATGTATATATATATATATATATATATATATATATATATATATACACATTTTATAAAGGCGTTTTAAATTCTGAGAAATATTACTTTTGTTTACTTAAGAAACATAACTTATAGTTATATTCATTTATTGGTATATAAATACAAAATATATTGTTTTCACATGTTAACAAAAGGAAGAAAAATAGAGATATTTAAACGATTCCTAGAAAAACTAAACTTCTAATCAAAATTAAGATCTACACTTGGATCCATAGTCTATGATTCTGAAAAGTAAAATCTAAATTTTTTCTATGTGATTTTAGGGGAAAAGTTTCAGACCATTCTTAACTGTAAAATATCTCCCATCTTCAGTATATTTACAGCCAACCAATTAAATCTCTATTTCAAGTCTACATTCCAAAGTGCAGAAATACATTAAATATTGTGCGAACTGAAGCCTACTGCATTGAAAAAACCAAAATACTACTTCTTATTAGGTTATAGCTCGTTAGTATTGTTTTATACTGAGATAATTTTTATATTCACAATGATTTGAACACTATGTAAACAATTACATTAATTTAAAAGATTATAATTAATGTGTAATTATTTTATAACAATGCAAAATCATTTTCATGGGCCTCTTTCATGAAACCATTCTTTATTATCGCCCTGAAGTACCACTTACTGCAAGTGAGTCTCTCCAAATTTTTCCCATTGTGTTTAGTTTAATTTTTGCATTTATCCTCTTCATGCCATAACTTACAATTTGCTATTAAATATTAAGTTGCTAGTAAGAACATACTATATGCATTTTTCTCATATTAATACTTTTTGGTCACAGTTTACTATACAATGCAAATATTAAATAAATGTTTATCGAGTTGAGTAATTAAAAATACTAACTTTGCATGATAATAATCTGTGTATCTATCATATATCTGTTTGATACAGCCAATATTACACTGATATTATTTCCAAAGAAAATAAACATGTAACAGAATTTACATGTATGTGCAATCCTATTGTGAAGGATAATTTATTAACCCATGTACACAATGTCTTTATTTGAGATATTGTATATAACTAGAACCTTGCTGAGAAATGTTAGATTGTGAAAATCAGAGTTTTGTGGACTTAGGTCTTTTAACTCATTAATAAAATACTTATTAAATACCTGAAGAAATTCTACATACTACATTGAGTCCTGGAAACTCCAAGACTAATATGGCATGGCATTTAAGAGATTTTAGGTAGAAAAAATTTTTTTTATTTAAGAGAAAGAAAAAAAGCAAAAGAGACAAACAAACAACTAGAGTATATGCACAACAGTAGCATTACAGGTTTACAAAACAGGACGATGAAGACTTGACAATGGTTGCAATATTG
This sequence comes from Dasyprocta punctata, assembly GCA_004363535.1. NCBI lineage: Eukaryota > Metazoa > Chordata > Mammalia > Rodentia > Dasyproctidae > Dasyprocta > Dasyprocta punctata. The sequence goes on along the minus strand of RJWM01006310.1, from coordinate 6,522 downwards.
CGTTATCTTCAAAAAGGTTGTTTACATTAACAGATATAGAAATGTAAAATTAATCTATGAGTATCAATTGTTCTCTCTAAATAACTCTAAATAATACACTCAGCAGTATGTTCACTTTAGTTATCTTACATATACATATATACAGATTTATATCTTTTCTTTTTCCATTCGCTCTTTCCCCTTTTTCCCTTCCCAATTACTTTTGTTCTTCGAGCTGTTTGTTACCCTTACATAGTATTTTTTTATAGATTTTGGATCATATATACATTTTCAGTTTCTTACACTAGGGAGACAATACAGTATTTACACATGTGGGTTTGATTTATCTCACCTATGAGTATGGTCTCAAATCATGACCATTTGCTTACAAAAGTCTCAATGCAGTCTTTCTTAATAGCTGAGTAGTACTCCACTGTATAAAAATACCACATCTTTTTTATCTAATCTTTAATTGATGAGCACTTGCGTTGTTTCCAAGACCTGGCTATTACAAATTGGGTTGCTATAAACATGGATGCACAGATATCACTGTGGTATGATATTTTCAATTCTTATGGGAAAATGCCCAGAAGTGAGATAGCTGAGTTGAATGGGATCTCTAAACCTAGCTTCTTGAGGAATCTCCACACTGACTTCCACAGTGGTTATACCAGTCTACACTCCCACCAACAGTGGAGAAGAGTTCCTTTTTCTCCACAGCCCCTCCAATGTTTGTTGTTGGTTGATTTTTTAATCTTGGCCATTCTTTCTGGGGTGAGATGGAATCTCAGTGTTGTTTTAATTTGCATTTCCCAAATGACCACTGATGTGAAATATTTTTTCATGTATTTATGTGCCATTTGTATTTCTTTCTCTGAGATGTGTGTATTCATCTCAGATGCCCATTTTTGGATTAGGTCCTTGAATTTTAAGGGCCTGATTTCTTTTAATTCTTTATATGTTTTAGATAGAAGTCCTTTGTCTGATGGACAATTGGCTAAGATATATTCCCAGTTTGTGGGGTTTCTTTTTACTCTGTTGGAGATTTCCTTTGACATGCAAAAAATTTTAGTAAGATGCGATCCCAGTTGTTGATACTGGGAAGTATTTCCAGTGCAATTTGATTTTTGTTCATGAACTCTCTGCCTACTCCTATGTCATCAAGATTTTTACCTACTCTGTCTTCTAGTAAGTTTAGTGTCTCTGTTTTAATATTCAGATCTTTCATCCATTTTGGTTTTATTTTAGTGCATGGTGAGAGACATGGATCTAGTTTTAGTTTATGGCATATAGAATGCCAGTTTTTCCAGCACCAGTTGTTAAAGAGGCTATCTTTCTTCCAACGTGCATGTCTGGACCCTTTGTCAAAGATGAGGTGGCTAAGTGTGTTTGTAGCTGTGGCCGTGTCTTCCAATTTATTCCACTGATCTTCAGGTCTGTTTTGATTCCAGTACCATGCTGATTTTATCACAGTAGCTTTATAGTATAGTTTCAAGTTGGGGGTTGTGATGCCTTCTGCCTTCCCTTTGTTGCCCAGAATTGCCTTTGCTATTCTAGGTCTTTTCTGGTTCCAGATGAATTTCAGGAATGCTTTCTCTAGCTCTGTGAGGTAGGCAAGTGGTATTTTGATTGGGTTTGCATTAAATCTGTATAATAATTTTGGGAGAATGGCCATTTTCATGATGTTTGTTCTTCCTATCCATGAACAGGGAATATCTTTCCATTTTCTGAAATCTTCTTCTATTTCCTTCTTTAGAGTAATGTAATTTTCACTGTATAGATCTTTTACTTCCTTCGTTAGGTTGATTCCTAAGTATTTCGTTTTTTAGATGTTACAGTGAAGGGTGTGATTTCCCTTATTTCTCTCTCAGTGACTTTGTTGTTTGTGTACAGGAATGATATTGATTTTTGAGTGTTCACATTGTATTCAGCTACATTACTGAATTTCATTATTACTTCTAGAAGTCTTCTAATGGATTTTCAGGGGTCTTCAATGTAAAGTATCATATCGTCTGCAAATAATGATAATTTCACTTCTTCCTTTCCTATTCTTATTCCCTTTATTTCTTTCTCTTCTCTAATTGCTCTGGAGAATATTTCCAGAATGATATTGAATAGGAGTGGTGATAATGGATATCCTTATCTTGTTCCTGATTTAAGGTTGAAAGTTTCCAGTTTTTGTCCATTTAGTAAGATGTTGGCTGTTGGTTTATGATATATGGCTTTTATCAGGTTGAGGTAGAGACCATCTATACTGATTTTCTGTAGGGTTTTTTTTATCATGAATGGGTGTTGGATTTTGTCAAAAGGTTTTTCTGCATCTATTGAGATGATCATGTGGTTCTTGTCCTTGGTCCTTTTGATATGGTGTATTACATTTATTGATTTGCATATGTTGAACCATTCCTACATTCCTGGGATGAATCCCACTTGATCATGATGTATAATCTTTCTGATAACTTGCTGTATTCTATTTGCCAGTGTTTTATTAATGATTTTTGCATCTATCTTCATGAGGGATATTGGCCTGTAATTTTCTTTTTTGATTGGGTCTTTCTCTGGTTTTGGTATTAGGGTAATACTTGTTTCCAGGAATGAGTTGGGGAGACTTGCTTCCCTTTCAATTTCACTGAAGAGTTTGAGGAGTGTTGGCATTAAGTCTACCCTCAATTTCTTGTAGAATTCAGCGGTGATTCCATCAGGACCTGGGCTTTTCTTTGTTGGCAGGGTCCTAATTACATTTTCAATTTCATTAGCTGAAATTGGGTTATTTAGCAGCTTTACATCTTCTTGATACACCTTTGGTAATTCATAAGTTTCTAGGAATCTGTCCATTTCTTCTGTGTTATCAAATCTATGTGAGCAAAGGTGTTGATGATCCTGTGTATTTCCATAGGGTCAGTAGTGATTTTATCCTTTTCATTTCTTATTGCTTGACTTTGAGTTTCTTCTTTACTCTTTTTGATAAGGTTGGTTAAGTGTTTATCAATTTTATTTACTCTTTCAAAGAACCAACTCTTTGATTCATTAATTCTTTGTATTGATTTCTTAGTTTCAATTGCATTAATTTCTGCTCTAATCTTAATAATTTCCTCCCTTCTCTGGACTTTGGACTTGACTTGCTCTTCTTTTTCTAGAAGTTTGAGGTGCAACATTAGGTTGTTTATGTGTGTTCTTTCCATTTTTCAGATGTGGGAGTTTAGTGCTATAAATTTCCCTCTGAGGACTGCTTTCATTGTATCCCACAGGTTCCGGTAATTTGTATTTACATTTTCATTCAATTGTAGATATTGTTTAATTTCTTCTTTAATGTCTTCTGTGACCCATTGGTTATTTAGGAGAGTATTATTTAATTTCCATGTGTTTATGTGGTTCTTGTAGGTTTTTTTTTCATTCATTTCCAATTTTACTGTGCTATGGTCAGATAATGTGCATGGAATTATTTCAGTTCTTTTGCATTTACTTAAGCATGTTTTGTGGACCAGTATAAGATCTATTTTAGAGAATGACCCATGTGCAGCTGAGAAGAATGTGTATTCTGATGTTGATGGGTGGAATACTCAGTAAACATCTGCTAGGTCCATATGTTCACAAGCTTGATTCAGTTCTGTTATTTTTTTGCTAATTTTGGTTTGGTTGATCTGTCTTTCTGTGGCAGTGGGGTGTTAAGGTCCCCTGTTATAATTGTATTTTTGTTTTTTTTGGTTTTTCATGTCTATTAAGAATTGTCTTACATCGTTGGATGCTCCCATATTTGGTGCATATATATTTATGATTGTAATCTCTTCCTCTTGAAGTTTTCCCCTAACTAGTATGTAGTGACGTACTTCATCTCTTTCGATCATTTTCGGTTTGAAGTTTGTGTTGTCTGCAAACAAGATAGCTACCCCTGCTTTTTTCTGGGTTCCTGTTGCATGGAGTATTGTTTTCCAGCCTTTGATTTTTAGTCTGTGAATTTCCTTTTGAGTGAAAAGTATTTCTTGTACACAGCATATTGTTGGGTTTTGCATCTTAACCCACTCTGCTAGTCTGTTTCTTTTTATTGGTGAGTTGAGACCATTTACATTGATTGATATAACTGATATGTACTGGCTCATCCCTGTCATGATATCTTTCTGTGTTGGTTTTGTACATTTTCTGTTCAATTATTTGCCCCGCTTAGTGGTTTCCTTTGGTTGTTGTTCTTAAGATTGTAGCTATCTTTGTCTCTTTCTACAGTGTCTTTCAGTACTCTTTGTAGTGGTGGTTTGGTGGCCATAAATGTCTTCAGTTGTTCTTTGTCATGAAAGTATCTTATTTCTCCATCAACTTTTAAGGATAGTTTTGCAGGGTACATCAATCTGGGTTGAAAGCTATTTTCTTTCAGGATTTGAAATACTTCACTCCAAGCTTTTCTTAACTTAAAGGTTTGTGTAGAGAAGTCTGCCATGATTCTGATAGGCTTTCCTTCATACGTGATCTGCTTCTTTTCTCTGACAGCTTTTAGTATTTTGTTCCTGTGCTGTATTTCTGATGCCCTTATTATTATATGTCTGGGTGAATATTTATTTTGATTATGGTTAATAGGCGTTCTGTATGCCTCAGTTACCTGTATTTCAGATTCTCTTCCTATGTTTGGAAAGTTTTCTGCTATTATATCTGTGAATAGTCTTTGCAGGTCATTGGTATTAACCCCTGCTTTTTCATTTATGCCTATTAATCTTATGTTATTTCTCTTGGCATCATTTTGCAGGTGTTGAATTGTTGTTTCTTGGTTCCTTACTATTTTTAAGAGATCTTTTCTTTCATGGCCATGAGCACCCATGCTGTCTTCAAGACCTGAGATTCTATTTTCAGCTTCATTCAAGCAGTTTTTCAAACTTTCTATGGAATTTTTCATTTCCTGCATTTCCCTTTTCATCTGTTTCATGCATTCTGTCTGTGTCTCATATTGTTCATTCAAAGTTTCCATCATTTTCTTAAGTTCTTCTATTTTTTATCTTGCTCTCCTTTAGATACACACAACCTTTCTTTAATAATGATTGTCATTTCATTTTTTAGTTCAGAGATTATTTCTGATTTGAGTTTATAGCTTCATCGAGCTGTTTCCTTACTGCATTTGCTATCATTTCATAAATTTCAGTTGTGTGATTCCCACTGTCTTCCATTTCAGTGTCTCTTAGGTTTGTTCTCAGTGGGCTGGGGGATTGAGACTGCCTTTTGGTCTTTGATTTTGTCATTTTCCTCTGGGACCTGTGTGGCTCTGTGTCCTGCAAGCCTGACCGGGTGTTTCCCTGGTGGGTTATCCTGAGTCATGGGACCGGGTAGAGCTGGATCCTGTCCACAGCTAGTGAAGGCACTCTCCCGGGATATGCTGGTGGAGCTTCCGCCTTACTGGGTGGGGGCCAAAGCCTCCTGGTCTGAGGCAGGTAGGCTGAGCGTACCCCGGAGTGTGGTGCCACCCAGACTTCAGCGCCTGTGGTGTGCCTGGTGATAGGTAGAAATTGTTGACAAGAGTATAAGTGCTATAATTTAGACATTAATGTAATACAAGTTAGTTAGACAGGGCATGAAATCTGCTTGAGGTGTTCTATAAGCTGATGTGGAATAAAGTCTGTGTCTATAGACCTTTAAAACCATGCTTAAATGCTTTACAAACTGTAAGTCATATGAAATATAGTCAAATATCATTGAAATATGTAGTTTTTCTGAAAAATCCTGCCCCTGGATAAAACCATTTAAATCCTCTAAAGTGAAAAGTGATGAATCATTTTTGCTCATGCTACCAATGTTTTCTCCTCAAATGGAATATCTAGAATGTTATCTAGTGAGTAACAATAAAATTAAGAATACTAGAGTTAAGTAATATATTATTAGATGTATATTTCTATATGTTCAAAATCAGAAGCTGAGAAAATTATCAATTTATTTGGCATACCGGGTCCCGCAATGCTGCATGCCGCAAGAATCACTGCAAACCTCTGGGGAATGCCGGCCAGACGCGCAGGACACAGAGGTACGCAGCCCAGCCCAAATCAGCCCAGGACCCCAGAGCTGCTCACCAGGAACTGAGCAATATAGCTGCAGGGACCTGGAGAGCTTGGGCCCCCCCACCAGAGTGCAGAGCGCACTCCAGCTGCATTCTTCAGTGGAGCAGCTCGAGCGTGTGCTATCCCACAGCTCGGGTGCAGACCCGGCTGCCCAGCAGGGTTGCTCCTGGCACTGTAGGCCTGGGACCTGCCCGGGCCTGCCCCGCAGGCATAGCTGTTGGGCTGAACTTGCTTTGCGGACAGAACCAGGGTCGGGTCTGCATCACTCGAGCTGCCCCGCCTAGCTTGCTGGGACCGGGAGGCCTTGGCCCCCACCCAGTGAAGGAGGAGGCTCCACCCACACACGGCGGGAGGCAGCCATTCCTTGCTGTGCACGGGACCCAGCCTACTGGGTCCCGCGATCCTGCATGCCTCAAGAATCAGCGCGAACCTCTGGGGAATGCCAGCCAGCCGCGCAGGACACAGAGCTACATAGATTCCAGAAGAAAATGACAAAACGAAAGACCAAGAGGCA
>RJWM01006309.1:0-85220 GCA_004363535.1 Dasyprocta punctata | reverse complement strand
ACGACTTGAGACCATACTCATAAGCGAGATAAATCAAACCCACATGTGTAAATACCGTATTGTCTCCCTAGTGTAAGAAATGGAAAAGTATATGTGATTCAGAGTCTACAATGGATACTGTGGAAGGGTAGAGAACAGCTCAAAGAGCAAAGACAATTGGGAGGGAAATGGGTGGAAAGGGAAAAGGGAAGAGGAGGGGCTATAAACCTGTATATGTGTATATGTAAGATAACTAAAAAGAACACTGCTCAATGTATTCGTTATTGAGAGGGAACAATTAATACTCATATGATTGGATCAATCTTGCATGTCTATATCTGTTAATGTAAGAAACCATTTTAAAGATAACGATGCGCAAATTGCATCCATTGTCAAGCTTCTATCTTCCGGTTTTGTAAACCTGCAATGTTGTGTATTTACTCTAGTTGTTTGCTTGTCTCTTTTGCTTGTTGTTTTTACTATATATGTCGTTTTTTTGATGTTGTTGTTGTAGTTTTTGTTTGTTTTGTTTTTCTTCGCTCAAATAAAATTTAAAAAAAAAGAAAAAAATTTTATTTTTCTATTGTTTTAGGATATAATTTATAACAAGCTGCATATGTCTAAATAACACAATTGCAAGAATTTTACAGAGTTCTACAGAGAATTTTACATTGTATACACTGTGAACCGTCAACATAATAATCAATATAACAAACATTGCAATGTTCCCTAAAATCTTTTTTTGCTATTTATTTATTTATTTGTTTATTTATTTATTTATTTTTGGTTTCTTGAGACAGGATCTCACTATATAGTCCAGACTGGCCTTGAACTCACTATGTAGAATAGGCTGACCTTGAACTCACTGTGATCCTGCCTCAGCTTCCTGAGTGTCAGGGTTATAGGCGTGTGTCATCACGCCTGGCCCCTAAAAGTTTCTTTATACCACTGTAGTCCCATAGCTATAGGAAGCTCTTCCCGGACCTCATCAAGGTACAGGGGAGTTTGCATTTGCAACCCCAGGGGAAAGTCATTGGAATTCTGGTGAGTAAATTCCAATCTACCACTTCCAGTGGAACCCATGGCGTAAATAAAGACACAAATGTGTATCCAAAATGGTGGGGACCAAGGGGGTCCTAAGTCCAGTCACAATAATGGCTACTGGAACAAAGGCCTCAACCCAGGGCCGAACCTGGGTTTTATTAATTTGCGAAGAGGGGAGTGGCTCCGGGTTGAGTGACTGAGAGAGGGGAGGGAAGCACGTGAGTGCTGTGAGCTGGGCTAGGTAGCCGGCCTGAGATCACCTCTGCAGTATGCAGAGAGAGAGATACAGAGAGAGGATCTGCATATCACAGGTTGGAGCAGTATCTCGTGGCTTGGGGTCAGTGCTTCAGTTCTGATGTGGAGCGCTCATGCCCTGAGAGGTCGCAGCTTCTTTCTCGAAGCACAGTCCCAATGGAAAGTGTGCATCCCTCAGCCTAGCTCACACGTACTGCTGGGGAGCTACAGGCAGGCACCACTCAGCTGCCGCCCCTCAGCACCTCAGCCAGACCATCTGCATTGCTTAGAGCCAATGGAGGGGATGAAGGCAAGTCAGCCAGTTCTATTACATAGCAACACACAGAAATAGGGCCACGTTTAGCCAGAGTGCAGACAACTGCTCTTCTGCTAAGGAGAGCAGGCCTGGTGGCCTCCACACAGACAGTGATCTGCTTCTGGTCAGTGTGAATCAGACTGCCTTTCCTAGAGTGTTGTAAGAATGGAGTTGTAGGACAATGTCACATTTTCAGCTGTCTTCATTTAGCATGATTATTTTGAAGTCTATTTGCATTGTAGTATGTATTAGAAATATGCTCTATTTATTTTGAGTAGTTTTGAATAGATTTTTGTTTCTCTATATACCTCTTGGTAGACATTTTAGGGCTCTTGCATTTTTTGATAGTTACAAATAAAACTGTGATGAATATTCATGCATAAGTCATCATATGCCCGTGTGTTTCTTCTTTCTTGGATAAACACGTACTAGTGGAAGAATTAGTATTTATGGTGTCATGGATTGAACAGTTATGCTACTCCTACTCCAAATTCATGTGTTAAAATCCTAATCCTCAAGACAATGACATTGGGTGGTGGGTCTTTCATGGGCTGGTTATGTCATGAGGACATAATCCTCATGAGTAAGTACAGGGCTTTTATAGATCAAACTCCAGAGAAAAACCTACCCTTATCTCATATGAGAACACAGTGAAAAGATGGCCATCTGTGAACTAGGAAACAAACTCCTCTCCGACAGCCAACCTTCTGGTGCTCTGATCTCAGACCTAGGGACTGTGCAACGATCAAAAATAAATCCCTGCTTTCCATTTGGTTGTTTTGATATTTATAAAAAAACTTTTGTAATGTTGGACAGCACTAGCATGTAGTGTTTGGAGCTGAGATGCCACTGAACATTCCGAAATACACATGACATTCCCATAGACGAAGAATCGTCTGCCCTCAAATATGAGTCAGCCAAGGTCGAGAAGTCATTCAATAGTTCACTTACATGTTTTCAGCAGTTACAGAATTATTAGTCTTTTTTTGTCAATGCAAGACAGTCTTAATTATGAAAGACCTAAAATCACTTATTGTGAATTTTCCAACTTTGGATATTTTAAGTTCTTTCTATTCCCACATACATTTTATATACAACTTGTTCGGTTCCACAACACCCATTTTTTAATTCCATAGGTTCTGTAAATACATTTGGGGCGAATCACTCTTAAAAATGCTGAAACCTTTTATTCAGAAACATGATATGTGTGTGGCTTTCTTCAGTTTTCCTCTTGAATGTTCAATAACTTTCAGTATTGAGTTCTTGAGCATTGTCATGTTTATTTTTAAATAATATGTACTATTTAGAGGAATACAACTACTATCTATTCCAAACATATATTAATAAGAGTTTTAAAAAAGTAGATATTTTATGATTTTTTGCCTATTGTAAGTGGACTTTTGGAATAATTTTTCAACTATTTGCTGATAGTGTATAAAAATGCAGTTGATTTTGCCTACTAACACTATATTCTTTAGCTCTAATAAAAATTCTGTAGTCCGAGTAGATATTTCAGATGTTTGGCATATTTTACATGAACCATCACAACATCTGCAAATAAAGTCTCATGCTGTGGTTTGAAAATACATTAATTAACAGAAACATTGAAAAATAAGTATTTCCTTCTCCTTGACTTAGATTTTTTTTTTTAAATTTTTCAACACTAACTGTAATATTAGCCACAGGGTTCTTTTATGTGCTCCTTATTAGAATGTAAACATTTCCTAATATTCCTAGTTTAGTGAGAACTTTGATCATGAATGAGTGATAAATCAATGTTCCATCAATGGCATCAAATACTTATTTGGCTTTTATAAAAAGAAACATCTCTTTTTAGTTAAAAGCAGATTCATATTGGCTGATTTTAGTTATCTAATTAACTTGAAATTTTTACAATAGATTCTGCTTGAGCAGCTTGTGCTTATGCATTTTACATATTGTTTAATTATTTTTTTCATCTTTTTGAGACAAGGTCTTGTTATGCAGTTCAGACTGATCTAGAGCTCACTTTGTAGCATGGGCTGGTCTCAAACTATAGCAATAATCCTCCTGCCTCAGCCTCCCAAGTGCTGGGATTACAGGCATGCACCACCATACCTGGCCATATTGTTTAATTTGATTTGCTAATATTTATCAATTTGTAGGTTTACACATAACAGAAATAAATCAGTGTCATTTATAAACAACTTCTGTAGGGAATACTTTATAGAAAATTTATTTCATCCTACTCACCTGATTGTGTCCACATATAGAAAAAAATACCTATCACAAACACACACAGGCACAGTACTGCAAACCTTCAGAGTTTTTCCATCCTTGTCTGTGATCCTCACACATAGATTATCTATGCATAGCCTTATCTACAACCAAAACACAGGATGAAGTATTTTGTCACAAGAAAGAAAAAGGAGGATATAACCAACTTCACTCTTCATGCTATTGTTCAATATTTCTTATCTTACTTATCCTGTGGTGGTGTTGGATATGAGTTTGAACGCCACTTTGAGTTTATTTGCTTCTATTTGTTAGAATTTTTCTGACAGTCTTTGAGTAATTTCACTTAATTATTTCTTGCATAAGAAAAATTTCCTTATAGAATATGATATAGCTTTTGGAAATAGTTTATACTGTAAGATAATGCAAATTAATAAATATTGTATGATACTTACTGGATCAGGAGCAGAAATACAGATGTTTTTGTAGGTTAAAATAAAAATATGTGTGTGTTTACTTTGAAAATGAAAGGCAGGTAAAGGAATCAAGTTAACCTGTGTCTGCTCAATGTTCCACTGATAAAACACTGATCTAAACTTTTCTTCATTGAAAAATTTATGGCAAATATTTTCATAGATTAAATCATACAAGCTATTTATTTAAATTGAAGAACATAGGATGATTCTCTTATGCCTAATTTTGTAAATCTATGTTTTGGGATCATTAAAACACATATGTATATGTTTCTTTTTTTCTTCCTTAATATTGGGTAATACTGAAATTTTTAATTTCTCTGTAATGTTTTCTAGTTTTCTGTATATAGGTCTCGTAAATTTTGTGATGAGATTTACCAGTATTTCATATTTTGAAGCTCTTGTAAATATTTTGTTTTGTTTTTCTCACCGTTACAGTTGCTTTTCAATTTAAAAAAATAAATAAATAAAAAGGAAGTCAGGCGTGGTGGCACACACTTGTAATCTCAGCACTCAGGAGGCTGAGAGAAGGAGGACTGCAGTGAGTTTGAACCCACATAGAGAACCTGGGCCTCATAGTGAGTTCAAGGCCAGTCTGGACTACGTAGTGAGATCTTATCTCTAAAAACAAAACAAAACAAAACCCAAGCCCCCCCAAAAACATACTGAGTAAGAAGGTGGAGTGTGAATGTACCTGAAGTGTGGGTGCAGGGTGACTCTGACATGCTGATTGGTTTAACAGGAGATGTATTTGCATGGATGTCTGGTAACAGCTTTTTTTATGTGACTCTTTAAATCCCTAATTTAAAACCTCCCAGGGCTCTTGTGATGCGTCTGTGGGGCAGGAAAAGTTGCCAAATCTCAACTCTTGTCACTTCCTGTTTTCTGCTTTTCAGCCTTCTTAGTCTCGCACTTTCCTTGATCCCCAAGGGCTGTTTTTCATGATTTACCACTTTCTGGTGTGGTTTCATATCCTTAAGTTCTTCCTGCTCATGTAGATTAGAATTTGTGATTTGTTCATTTCATAAACCTGGACCTCTATCATGTGCAATAACTTTATGTTCTTTCCTGGCTACTTCACTTGACACTTCTTGGTGAGTTATTATTTTTGCTGGAAACATTCCATCCAAAAAAGGCTGCCAAAAAACTTACCGCATATCTGCATTTAACGACATACCATAATTGTGCTAGATACAGCCAGTGTAAGATAAAATCTTGTAGCGATTCTTGAGTACCTGAGAGCATATGTGGCTATTAAAATGTGCTCACCACCTGGACACCAAACTAAAGATGCAGAATGTGAGGCCACTGGTTCAGAAATGCATTTGCTGTTTTTAGCATCCCACACTTTTCCAAATGACCCTTCAGATTTTGAAATTCAGCAAGTATCAATATATTTCCATGAAGGCTACAGTAGACTGCATTTTGACAAGAAATTCCAAAGTCAAACACAGAATCGTATTTCAAGCTGAAACTTCTTTCTTTGAGAGGCATAAAACTATAAGTAACACAAAAGGTCATTAAAACTAGAATTCCAAACTACATAAATGGGAGAACTTTCTCATAATTACACTGCATTTTCCCATTTGTTACAATGCAATATGTTTTCCCCCATAATTGAAAGTCTTATCATGTCAACATCAGTATTAATTATGATAACAAAGCTTTTCCTTTTTCATTTGCATTTTTACTTCTTACATCTTTACTGAGGAACAATAGAAAAAAACTTGTATGTATTCAAGGTGAATAACAGGGTCATCTGATACATATGTGCATTGTGAAGCACTGACAGAAATCAAGTTAACTCACACATCCATCACCTCACATAGTTATTATGGTGTGATATGTGTGTGGGGGTGTATGTGCACGTGTGTATGTGGAGGTTGAGGGCACTTAATCATGCAAAAGTTTACCCCAAGCATCAGCAGGCAGGGAGTTTGTTTACATAAAGACTATCCCAAGTGTTTCTTCAGCAGGTGTCATTTCAATCATTGCTTGCATCAGATATACTTATATGTCTGTTTTTTATTTTATATCAACTACTTTGCATACTTTTAAATGTAGGACATTGTAATTTCCTTTGGTATTTGTTTCTAGTGAAATTTGATATAATAAGTTTTGGTTATTTTACTAATTTGTGTTTATTTATCAAAAATAACCTATAACTTTGTGTTACAATCTATAAAAATCTTATAAGTACATCTGATATAATTTTTATACTTCTTCAGAACTCTCCAGATATTCTTTTATAATACCAAATGGACACTTTAGTACACTGAGACTGATTAGGGAGAACATGTCCAAAGATCTATAAAAGAAAAACCTGAAAAAGGGAGAAGGAAAGGAGAAGCCTGTGTTATAAAATGGAAAGACAAAGAAGATATCTCCGTATTGTTAACTATTTATAATGCATAAATGACAGAGCTTGCAAGAAGAATTGAAAGTACAAGAAAATTCCAATAGTAGTCAATGAATATAATAATTTAATGGATGGTGTTGACAGAGTTAACTGTCTAACAAGCTATCCTGTAATCAAAAATGAGAAAAATATATTATGACAAGATATTTATGTACCTTCTGAACCAAACAATACTGAACTCATTCATTATTTATTCAAAACAAGAAGTTCAAAACATCATTTACAATTTAGATTTGGTCTATTAGACCAAATAATTGGAAAGTACAGAATACCAAAATTCCAACCAGAATGTCTATCATCAGTGTCTTCAGCATTACATTTAGCAGATAGGGATTTTATTGAAATTATGCTTCCACAGAAAATGGAAAAACCAACACAATAGTGTAAACTGTTTTGTTCAAAGAAAGACAATAATACAAAAAGCATTCACAAAGAAACTAGATATTACTATCCAGATTTTAACATTGTGTTGTATGTTCAATATTTTAAGATATACCATTAGTAGAAAAATTATTGAATAAATTTGAAAAAGGTTTTATGTTTTCTGTTATATTATATTATACAAATTAATGAAAAGTGCAATGCTTAATTATTCTGGCAAGTTGTTAAAATATACTCTTTCAGCAAATTTTAGGCATACAATAATAACTATAAAATTTATCCCATTTAATACGTTTTCAGGTCTGCTATTTCCTAGCCTTTGCCAGCCAATATTCTACCACAGCAAATCTCTCTGTTCTACATTGTTGTATCCTTATCAACTTAAAGAGATTTAAATTGGCTAAAGATATATGACATCCACCAAAGTTGCAGTACTGATATCTAATAAATGAAAGTGCCTCCTTATTCCCTGAAACATTGACAGACTGTTGTTAGGGCCCAGATTAAAACACCAAGTTCTTATTTTTTTGAAGATACAATTTATTTTCAGTTGTATGAAAGTTGTTTTTGAAGAAATAAAATTCAACCATCAACATTTCTAGCATAAATAAAATTGTTTTTAAATAAATTGCAAGATACTAAGCAAAACAAATAACCTTCTAGAAGTTAACAGTGAGTTTAACAAGATTAAAAGACACAAAATAAATGTACAAAAATTTTATGCATTTCTTTATCCTAACAATGAATGCACAGATACTGATATTAAAAATAAAGTAACAGTTAAAAGTGCTTACAATACTTAGGGTTAAATGTAACAATACAGATCCAGATTCATTAGTTGAAAACTAAAAATGCAGACAAGGTAAACTAAAGTCTAGAAAACTGAATAGATCATGACCATAGGCTAGAAAACAGCGTAGAATACATAGCATTAGTTCTCTCAAAGTCAATATACTGGTTCAATCTGGTGTCTGTCAAAATTTCAACAATATTTTATACAAAAATACTATTCCAAAATGTACATGAAAAGTAAAAAAACTAGAATAATATCTTTAAAAATAAGAATAAAGTGGAGAAAATGTTTACCCTGTTTCATGGTATTCATAAGAGGATGAACATAAAGATTAATGGAGCAGAATTGAAAACTCATAAATTGATTGAAACAAATACACTATTTCCCAAACTTTCCTATAGTAAATTGTCATAAACTTGGTAGTTTATAAAACAAATTTATTTTTTCACAGTTCTGATGGTCACAAGTTCTAAGTCCAAGTATTGACAGAATCATGGACCCTGCTCTCTCTAAAGGCTTTACAAACAAGTCCTACTTGTCTCCTCCTCCTTCAGTGGTTCTAAGATTTCTTTGCCTTAAAGCAATGTAACTCCACTCTGCTTACCTCCATATTCACATAGCTCGATTTTCTGTAGCTCTCTGTGTTCTTCTTCTTATAAATTATAGAATTTAAGTTTGTAGTTTTAAATATTTTATGTTCATTCTAGAAGTATTTATTTATTTTATTTTTTACACTTCCATAAGATAGAAAAACATTTTTTAAATTTGTTTTTGATTTATCAAAATGTTATCATTTTGTACAACACTGTGATGACTGTTTTACATATATATATGTTATATAATGTATATTACATAAAAATATATATTAGATGTTTACTCATGTCATGACTTTTATCAGCTTATCTTTTCATTCCATTACTGTGCTCCATTTAGAACTACCTTAAAAGTTTTCTTTCATGAAAGATAACTGCATCAGATGACATATAATTTTCACTTCATTCATATAGCATAGTTTAGAAAATGTAAGAAGAGAAGGAAAATATTTGGCACTTTCAGTATGTTGTTTTGTTTTCTCTAATAATTGAATCTTTTTATTTTATGCTTTCCCCTTTCTGCATAGAAGCTTTTCTGGCCATTCTTCCAGGATAAGACTGGTGGCAAGAAATTTTCTTACTTTTTCTTCATCTGAGGATAACTTCTTTTTTTAAAATTTTTTAGGATGTTTTCACTGTGTATGGCTCCTGTTCTTTCAGCACTGTGATAATTATTGCTAGTTTCTAGTTTCTGATGAGACATTTGTCATTTTAATTGCCTTTTCTCATTGATAAGTTATTATTATTCTCTGGTTGCTTTGCATACTTATTTTTGAACTTTACATTTTAGAGATTAAATTATGACTTCTTTACATGGATTTCTTTGGGTTTATATCATTTGAACTGTGTTCAGCTTCTGATTATGTAGGCTCATATTGCTTGTCAAATTTGGACATTATTTCTGTAAAAACTTTTCTAGCTTGCCTTCTTTCTCTTCTCCTGCAACTCTAATCACATGAACATGTTCATATGTAACAATCTCCTTATTAATCCTTGAATGACTGCTTAGATTTCTGCTTATTTTTGCTTATTTTTAGTCCAATTATTTGTTCTGTTGTTCCCATTTTTGTGTTACTTTCTATTGCTCTGTCTTCAAGCTCACTGATTTTCCTTATGTTCCTTCATTTTGTCTTTGTATCCATTTACTAACCTTTTATTTATTTATTTTTTTTTAACTAACCTTTTATTTCAGTTAGTATATTTTTCATTTCTTAAATTTCCATGCAGATGTTCTTTTTAGCTTCCATTTCTTTATTGAGGTTGTGTATTTTTTTTTCTGTTTTAGTGTTGTCATAGTTGGTACTTTATGAATTTTATATATTTTCCCATTTGTCTTTTATTAACTTCTGGAGAAGGGAGTCCTTCATACTTCTGCAGGGGTAAGTCTTCTGGCCACCCTCTAAGCTATCATTGATAATTTCATGGCGAGGAAGGGTAAAACTCCCTGTGCACTCCTTCCCATCTGGCTCCACTGATACCATCTTTTGAGTGCAATGGCCTGGGTACTTCTTGGTAATGGGAAAATACTGACAATTAGGCTTCATCTGATAAGATATGGTCTGGTGGTTGTGCCTTATCACTGTGCCTAGTTAGGGTAGAAGCTTTTATTTCACACCCAGTGTGTGGTGGTGTGTATGGGGCTGGAAACTCATGTTTGTTATATGTTTCTTTGTTAATAAGGTTGTCTCATGATTTTCAGGTCATTTTTAGGATCATGAATTGTCTGCCTCATTAACCCTCTGGTTGCTAATTCATATGGTTAAAGGTGGCAAATTAATAATCACCACAATTTGTCATTTTCTATTCTGTTTTACACTATTGTTATTGCTGATTTTCCCACTTTATCTAGCATGACATAATTGTTCTAACCAACTGTTCTTTCTGGTATATCAAAACTGAGATTGCCTAAGGATCATGAAAATACTATTATCCAGTGCTCCCCCAAAAAATCCCAAAACAAAACAAAACAAACAAACAAACAAACAAACAAAAAACCAGAGGCTTGACCAAGTAGGCAACAAATTATCATATCCAACAAACTGAAGAGGTAGGATCTTGCAATAGATGCAAAACCCAAAAGCCAGCTGCACTTGGAAGACACCTCTGAGAAGTAGTCACTTCCTAAGAGTTGTAAATACTGACAGTAAAGCTACTCACTGCAGGTAAATCACAACCATAAACCCAGGAATTAAGTTAAAAAAATACAAAATGAGAAGACACTTAAACAAGATGCATCCCCAGACTTTCAGTTCACTAAAGCCAAACCCTGAGGCAATAAGATACTTTCATAAAAAGGGCAACTGAGGAAATACTTGAGCACCAAATCAGATAAATAGTACAAAAGAAGGATGAGAAAAATGATCAGTGCAATCAAAGAAAATGTAAATAAACAACTGAGTGAAACAAGGGAAGCAATGCAAGACATAAGAGAATAATTCCATAAAAAAGGCCTCTGAAAAATTGAATTGTAGGACATGAAAATCTCAAGAAGTCAAATTAAAAACTCATTGGAGAGATTTACCAATAGACTGACTAGATAAAGCAGAAAATGTAATCTCAGGTTTAAAGACAAAGGAGATGAATTATCATATTCAGAGAGCAATGAAGAAGGGATATTAAAACAAAACGTGCAAGATCTCTGGGACATAATTAAAGCCCAAACAAATGGGTTTTTGATATAAAACAGAGTGTCAAGGTACAGACTAAAGGAATAGAAAATCTACTCAGTGAAATAATAGTAGAAAATTTCCCAAATCATTAGAAAGATGAGGAAATCCAGGTACAAACAGATGATCAGAAAAAGTCTAATAGTTAAAATATTAATAGTACAGAAAAATACAGAATACTGCAACCTGCAATAGAAAAACGTCAAATTTCTTATAAAGGCAAACTCATACAAACAACAACAGGTTTCTCAGCAGATAGTCTGAGGACCAGAGGGCATGGAGTAATGTATTTCAAGGCTTGAAAGGAAATAATGGCCAACCAAGCTTACTATACCCCACAAACCTATTCTTCAGAATCAAAGGGGAATTAGACATTCCACGATGAGCAGAAACTAAAGGAATTCATTATCATTAAGCCTGCAATGCTGAAGGTACCATAGGAACCCTGCATGAAGAAGATTAAAATTATATAAGTAAATGTGTATTAAGAAAATAACAAGCATCAAAAACATCAATATGATAGGAATTAGGACATACATTTCAATAATCCACCTGAGTATAAGTGTTCCTAATTCTTGAAATAAGAGACATAGACTAGTGGATTGGATTTTTTAAAAAACTAAGTATTTGATGCTTGTAAGAAATACACCTCATCAGGAAGTCAGCAAAGACATATATAGGCTGAAGCTAAAAGAAAGAAAGCCATATTCCATACATATGGAACCCCAAAAAAGCAGTCATACCTAGCCTTATTTCAAACCAAGCAGACCTCAAGCAGAAACTAGTATGAAGACATAAAGAAAGAGACTAAACATTGGTAAAAAGAATAATCAATCAAGAAGGTATAACAACTGTAAATACATCTGCATTGAACAACAGTGCACCCAATTTCATAAAAAAAATCTACTCAACATAAATGCAAAGAGAGGCCTCAAAAATAGTGAGTGGCTTTAATACACAATTCTCATGAACAGGTTTTTCACCAGACAAAAAACCATTAATAATAAAATATCAGAGCTGAACTACAGCATAGATCAAATGAACTTAGACATATACTGAGTATTCCCCTAATAATTGTATAATACATGATATTTCCAGGACCTCAAGGATATTTCTCAAAAATAGATCACATTTAAGGATGCAAGGCAAGTTTTAGTAAATACAAATGAAAGAAGAGATAATTGTTTGCCTCTTATCAGAACATGTAGAATGAAGCTCATAATCAACAACAAAAGAAATTACATAAATATGTGAGATTGAACGGTATACTTCCGAATGATCTGGTGTCATGAAAAAATAACCAGAATTTTTTTAAATCTTAGAATTAAATAAAAATGTAAACACAGACTCTAAAAGTCTCTTAGATACAGTATTGGGAATTTTAAGAGGGAAGTTAATAGCTATAAATGCTTACGTTAATAATTAAAGGGTTTAAAATAAACCTTATTACAAAGATTTGCACAACAAAAGAAATCAACAACAGAGTGAAATGCAAGAAAATATTATGGCCCATTGTCCCTCAGACAAAGGATTTATATCTAGGATATGTATAGAATTAAAAAAAAATCAGATTTCCCAAAGTCAAAGACCCAATCCAAAAATGGGGATCTGAAATGAATACATGCTTCTCAGATGAAGAAATACAAATGGCAAATAAATATATGAAAAAATGTTTAATGTCATTGGTTATTCAACAAATGAAAATTAAAACAACACTGAGATTCCACCTCACTCCAGAAAGAATGGCTATTATGAAGAAAACAACCAATAATAAATGCTGAGGGGCTGTGGGAAAAAGGAGCCCTTCTCCACTGTTGGTGGGAGTGTAGACTGGTGCAACCACTGTGGAGATCAGTGTGGAGATTCCTCAAAAAAACTATGATTCAGGGTCGCATTCGACCCAGTTATTCTGGGAATCTTCTTAGAAGAATTAAAAACATCATACCACAGCGATATATGTGTACCCATGTTTATAGAAACACAATTTGCAATAGCTAAATCTTGGAAACAACACAAATTCCCATCAACTGAAGAATGGGTAAAAAAAATGTGGTACTTTTATAAAATGGAGTGCTACTCAGATGTAAAGAAGGATAAACTTGAGACTTTTGTAGGTAAATAGATACAACTTGGTACCATACTAGTAAATGAAATAAATGAGACCCACATGTGTAAACATCATACAGTCTCACTAGTAAGTAAGGTCCAAAATGTAAAACAGATAAGTAAGTAAGATCCAAAATGTAAAACAGATATTGTTAATTGGGAAGAAACTGTCCAAAAGAAAAGAGAAACAGTGATGGAGGAAGGGGGAAAGAAAAGAGAGGAAAAAGAAAAAAATATATATATGCAAGACAGGATAGTTATACTGATAGAATCAATAAACAAAATATACTACATAAAGGGAATTAAGGTTAAAAATTACCTGATCTCAGTTTATGCAAAAATAGTCTTTGATAAAATTTAGCAGTCTTCCAGTATAAAAGTCTTGAAAAAATTAAGCATGGAAACATCTAATTTACCTCAATATAATACTGGTTATGTGTGACAAGTCCACTGGTCATAGAGTATTGAATAAGAAAATATTGAAAGAATGTTTTTCTAAATTCAGGGATGAGACAAGGCTGTTGATTCACCACTCCTGTTCAATAGGGTGCTTTAAAAATTAGACAATAAAAGTAAGCAAGGGGAAAGAAATAAGACATGTATAAATAGGGAAGGGTGAAATTAAATTGTCCTTACTTGCAAATAATATAATCTTCTACTTAGAAGACACTAAAAACACCACTAGGAGACTTTTTGATCTGATAAACAAATTCATCAAAGTCACAGGATACCAAATCATGAGACAAAAAATACACTGAAGGAAAGATAGCATCTTTAATAAATGATGTTGGGAAACTGACTATTGACACAGAAGATTGAATCTAGACTCATATCTCTCATCATGTACTAAACTAAAATCAAAATGGATCAAAGAATTAACTGTTAAAATATAAACAATAAATCAGCTATAGGGTAAAATAGGTAAAACCATTGACATCATAGCCAAAGGCAAGGGGCTCTAAACAGAAATATTTGCACAAGAAATAGTACCAATAATCAACAAATAAGATCATATCAAATTAAAAACTTCCACACAGCAAAAGAAACAACCAACAGAGTGAAAAGAAGGGGAAAATATTTTGTCAGATGTTCCTCAGACAGAGACTAATACCTAGAATATATAAAGAGCTCAAAAAGAATACACCCCACAAATAAAAGACCCAATAAAAATTAGGGAAATGAAGTGAATGAACTCTTCACAAAAGAGAAGTACAAATTGTCAATAAATACACAAAGAAATGTTCAACCTCGATGGCCATTAGAGGAATGCAAATTAGGGGCAGGGTACATGTAAATCCATTTGAGGGAAGAAAATTTATGTGCTCCTAGTGCAATAGAGGTTTCTCCCTGTTCATCAGCATAGTTGGAGGAGCAAGCTAGTGTCTCCCTCACAGGGGATGGAAATCTCCAGACTCGCTGTGTATACAGGAATGTGGTCCAGTGGAGTGAGCCTGTGGCGCACACGTCACAGCCAGGGGTTCGTTGTCACTGAAAGCTGTAAAAGGTGCTCCACCATTGCTTAGTTCACTAATCTTCACAATTTGATTCTTCAGTGTTTTGAATAATCAATCATCCATAGTACCTTAAATGTCTTTCCAACAGTATGTTTAGGCTTAAAAGTGCTAGACGATCTCATTTAATAATAAATAATAATTTACTGGTTAGAATATAAAGATTTATGTGGACCATTGTTAAAACCCATCACTTATAATTGCTTGCAGCTAACTTTCTAGCTTTTAGTAAGTTTCAGTAATTCTTAAGTACTCCCTTTGTTACACAGAATATTTTCTTTTTTATGGGTAAGTCTTGGCTTGAACATATTCTTTCATTTCTCTTTGGTAAACATCCGGGAGAGAAATGGCTGGGCATAGCACAGGTTAGGTGCATGCTTGATATTTTAAGAAATCATGAAACAAATCTCCAGTGCAGTCGTACGATTTTGCCTACCCACCAGCAGTGTATACAAGTTCAAGTACACTTACATCCTCACTGACACGTGGGCATTCCTACCAGTGTGTATTGACACCATTTTAATGTGAATGTGGTATTCGGGATTGAATCCAAGGTCCTTGCGCAAACACAGTCCCCACCTCTTTTAGATACAAATATACATATATGTGTATTTTCTTTTTTGAGACAAGGTGATGAGTTTTGTTTCTTTACTCAAATAATTTGTGGAATTTTCAATAAGCAATGCTTGTGATTTTGATATTACTAAATTTCATTAATTCTGAAAGAGTCTATGAGTTTTTACTGAATATCTATAAAAATGAATGACAAGATAATTGTTTGATTAGTACATAGATGGTTAATGACTGGGAAAATGGGGTTAGCATAAGGAAACTCATTAAAATGTATTAGATAGTGGGAGCTACAAAAAATGAGTTAAAACATCCAACTAGTGGTATCTAATTAACCTGGAAAGCCATAGGGAGATAGAAAAATGTTTTTCTTAATTTCCTTAGACCATAAACTAAAATGTCTATTTTCTTTTAAATCCATCAGGAAGGTCCTCCCTTCTCAACTGCTTCATAAGATGTTAAAGTCTGTCCCAAATCTTAGTTCTTACGAAGTTTTTACAGCAAATGAGCAAATAGTAAAGTTAATGCCCCTTAACGACAATTTCATTTGTACCAGTTTCATTCTGAGTATGACAAATCCATTCAATATAACTCAGTCTTTACACAAAAATGATTTAAAATTGGGCTATTATGTTGGTACAGTAATTGAACTTTCCCCCTTAACTATGAGAAAAGCATCATGTCTTCAGTAATAAAGACTTTAAAACAAACTGAATTTCAACCCAAAGAATAATCTCAAAGGTTGAAGGTTAATTTCTCGTGAGCTACTGTCCTATTTCCTTCTTCACAGCAATTTTCAGCTGTCTCCCAATTTTTAGTAAACATTTATGTCCAAATCAGACCTTCTTGAATTCATTATTTCACTCATTTGTCTCTCCTAGACATTACTTCTGCTGCCCCTTATCCTGTGAATCATCCCCAATCTACACTTCTGGAAGAGCTGTTTCTTATACATGCCACAGTGCAAGCTGAATGTTTACTGCCATGGTCGGACTACACTGTACTCCAACGACATTTCCTACCTTCATGTCTTGAAGTTGGTAAATTTCATAAAATGAGTATAATTAGTCCTTCTTGTTCATTTTATTCCCAAAAATGAATTTATCTTCTGAATCTAGTAAAATGTATGAAATAAAACGTATTTTTTAAAAAAGCAAGTTGAATTAAAATAAGGTCAAGAACTATGCAATCTAGGATGTGAGAAAAGGCACATAAAATTTTAATAAAATCTTGTAGAATATGACCATTGTTAAAGAAAGTTAGTAAAACTTCAAGAGCTCATAGAGAGGGTAGAGGTCACCAAAATGCCAGGTTGAGAGGTCATTAAGGGAGACAAATACAGATGGCTTGAGAAAGAGTGAAGACTGCAGGGTTCACACAGAAACCGGGAAATGGAACCAGATCTGCAATTCAGCGATGAGCTCATCAAGAAAGTAAAATTTAACCTGCTGTTCTGTTTGCTGTTTGACTGAATGAAGAATGAAAAGACACATAAATAGGCATCTGCCTCAAAGCACATGGCACTCTGCCTACTGCAGTAGAGATAACATTTTATTGTCAATTCATTCCTTAGAGTTGTAGTGAATAAAAAATAAATCTTTTGGTTAAATCTATAATGACCCCAACATCTCGTGTATCTGGAGGGAGGTGAGGCCTGGTTGGACTTGGGTCTCTGGTGCACGGCTTGGAAGGGTCTGTTCTAGTCCCTTGCTCTTTCTTTCTGTCTTTGCCTCCTGGCTACCATGGTTTGCACAGCTTCCCTCTGCCATGACCTTCCACTGTGCTGTCTGTAGTTAGGAACCAGCCAACTGTGAACTGAAGTTGTCAGTGAGCTAAAGTAAACTTCTCCCCTCTCAGTTGTGGGTGTCAGGTGTTTTGTTCCTGCAATAGGAAAGTGATCAATTTAAAAATATGTGTAAGGTCCTAATTCATTCAGTTACTTAACAAGTAGTCTCATTTGATTTAGGAAGATCATGGTTATAGTTGAAGAGACAAAAGAACTTTAGAATGACTGGACCAATGAATTTGGCAAAAAGTTGGATGAAGGGGTAGATACCTGATCACAGAAGCCAAATTGAATAGTTTGGATGCATTCTTAAAGCAGTGGAAAACACTGAATGGTTCTAAGTGGGAATAATGACATATGTTCAAAACATTTTACCCTACTCACAAGATGAGGAGAGGATCTAAGATCAGTTAGGAGGTGATTTTGTGTTTCTCAGGAGAGATGCTGGGGATCTGGATCCACTAGAATGACTGTAGAGAGAAGAGATGAGCATGGTAAGCAAAACCAATTGAAAGAATTCGTTAAATCATTGCATGTCAGCAGTGGCGAAGAAACATAGAGGATGATTTTCATATTTTATGCAATGGATAAAGTGGAAATTTCCCGAGAGAGGGCATAATATGATTTTGAACTTTAGTTGGATGATAAAGAGTTCATTTGGGATATATTGAATTTGAGATGCTTATGGAGCACTTAAGGAAAAATTTACAATTTTTAAATGGGTCTCTGATCTTAGGACTCATGATGTGAATATAGAGTGGAAAAATGATAATATATGATTATTAAAGAGCAAAAGTGAGTGACAGTGTAGAATATAAAAAGTAATGAGGAACTTCATGCAAAACTTAAACAGAAAAATAAAGTCTCAAAATAAAGTTGGGATGAAACAAGTGATTAAACTTATAAAAATGGAGGGCATATAGGAAAAACAAGGGCAAAAGTATTCACTGTCAGCCAGTATCAGCTTAAAGACGAGGAGGATGGTAACACTCCTTACCAAAAAGAAAATGCTAGATAAAAAAATACACCGTTATGTTCTTTTGAACCCACCGAGAATGCTGGCCATCACACAGTCATGCAATAGGAAATATGGGGAGAGACCTGTGTTTGTTGAGAGAAACAGGACAAGTGCATTTTGTTACCTTGGGCAGATGTCAGCGGTCACACGTAAGGTGAAACTCTAATGAACTGCTAAATGCCAAGTGTGGGCTACTGTGAGGCTGTATAGCCTCTGGGGACATGGGCCTCAGCCAAAGTGCATGCTGTAAAGTGCCTTTCCTTCTCTCTTCTCCGCAGAGCTCCTCTGGGAACTCCTTGTCTGACTTGCTCACAGCTGCACAAGGCATAACAACGCAGACTGTATATGTGCAGTATAAATATCAGACCTTTATTTAGAGTATTTTTTTCTATTAAAATGCTGTAGATTTTAATGAATACAAAATCCTGACCAACATAGTTGCAGAAACAATAAGTGTTACTCTCCCAGCTTTCTAAGAACCAGCACAGTGCTTTTTTTATATTTTAATTAAACTAATATTTAAAATCTTCTGTGAAATGGAAGGTGAATCTACAAGAGAAATTATGAAGTAAAACGGCACCAAAATCAGGTTCTAAATGCAGCTCTCAAACAATTCAGAGAGACGATTCTTTCCTTACATTTCGTTTCTAGTGTGAGACCCTCATTCATCCCTTGCTCCTGAATGTCCACACAGCACAGACTGTTATTCCTAGGAATGTAATACCCTGTTGTTCGAGTATCATCCATGTGACACGTGTGACAAATCCTGTCCATGGAAATCAGAATATTTTCTGTGTGAAGGAATTTAGGTAATTTTACCACCTCAAATCAGTCAAATGGAAAGCAAAAAATACATTCCACAAATTTTACAGCAGAAAAATACTGTCTCAACCTATCTTTGGTTCTCAGCTGGAATGGGACTGCTGATTAGTTTGGGCAGAGAATGGCTCAGCAGTAAACCATAGCCCACTGGCTAATACGTCGGTGAAAGCTGCTTGCGAATGTGACAGCAGGAAGCTAAGTAGGAGGAGAACTGGATACCCGAGATGTAATCAGGTAGACTCAGCCACCCTGCCCAAATCCACCTGCGGACAGCGGAGACGCTTCCGTACTGCGAGAAGGAGAGAATCAGCAGAAATGGCAGAATTTGCTGTTTCTGTCAATTCTGTTGGGGAATTCTGTCTAAATATTACAATTTCTGTCTGTTCTCCAGACTAAATTTCACTAACTGCTAACCTAACCTATGGAATCCTCCTGTTGAAAAATGTCATAGTATGAACTCGGGAAATGAATTCATTACTCCGCCTATTCAGTAAAAGAAATGTAGTTAGTTTTATCAGATTGCAAAACTCTTTAAAGCCCTGATTTCTTCATACTTTCTATATCTACTAAGTTCTTTTAGCTCAAAGACAAGCCCTTATCAATGCCGTTCAGAGCTTGCTATCTAATATTCTAGCTGCTCAGTACTATAAGGCTAATGTACAACTTTCTTCACAGTTTTTCATCCCTTGAAAATAATGGTCTACTCTTTGTCCTAGTATGGAAATCTGTTTTTCTTTTGCTTTTTTCTTTATATATAAAGCTGTTTCTAGAGATTTTAATTTGCAAATGAGGACCTTAGGAGTAGGAAATACACATTTCTAATAAATTCCATATTATGAATTAGATATTGTCACAAATAATCATTCAAGATCATATAAAAGAAAGAACAAATTTAGTATAGTATAATTGTACATAGGCTGTGTTAGGCAGGGCATAGTTGTTTCTAGTCACAAGAATTTGCCCAGAAATTTTTATGCACAAGAATTTGCCCAGAAATTTTCAATAAAGGTTTACTTTATACAAATTTCATTCCATATACAATTTCTGTCATCTAAAAGCATCTGTTTTCATTTTCATGAGCATATTAAGTGTGCAGGGTAGCCGGGTGTGGTGGCATATGCCTTTAATCGCAGCACTCAGGAGGCTGAGGTAGGAGGAGCATTGTGAGTTCAAGGCTGGTTTGGGCTACGGCGTGAGCGCAAGGCTGGCCTGAGCTACACAGTGCGACCCTGCCTCCAAAAATCCAGGGCCGGGAGTTCGGCTCAGTGGCTTAAGCGCCTGTCTGGCAGGCATGAAGTTGTGAGTTCAATCCCCAGTGCCAAAAAAAAGTGTGCAATGTGTATTTATATAATGTATGTATGTATAATGTACATATCTATTATATACAAATGTATATATAGTATATAGTACACAATGCATAAATATATAGTGTACATTATGTACAATATTAAGTATCATTGTGTATGCTAATGATTAAGGTATTGCTATAAAGACTAATCAAATTACTTTTGTTTTCATTAAAAATGTAATAAAACACACTCCTCATTTCACCTCCCCAAAATAAAACAAATATACCAAAATAAACATGGTATTCATTGTGGTATAATGGTATATTTTAAATGACATATGAAAATTTTGTAAACTTATGGCGTACTGCATAGTGTATTAAAATGCATATGTACATATGTGGAATTTATAAATCAGGCTAGTTAACATGTACTACTTCACATACCTACCATTTTTTGTGGTAAGAACACTTAAAATCCACTGTCGTAGCAATTTTCAGATGCACAGTAGTGTTATTAACTGTCCTCGCTATGCTCTGAAATAGTCACCTTGAACTTCTCTTCTAACTGAAATGTTGCATTCCTTTATCAGCATTCTTCTGTCACCCCCTCCCGGTGCAATGTTCCTTTTTAAAAATCTAGTGTCAGAATTCACGTGAGCATTATGTTATATCAAGTGGGATTTCTTAAAAAAAAAGTAACACAATGGAAGATGTGTAGAATTTCTTTGTAAAATGATCCTAGAAAATTCTATTTTATGCTTTTATTAGGGAACAATGAAAATTGTGGTGCCTTTGTGCCTCGTCGGATTAAAGCAGTTTTGACGGTAACCTTTGCATCTGTCCTGACCACCATTAATGCACCAGGACTAGCAATGCAACACGTGATACTGAAGGAAGTCGGGGCCCACAGCGCATCCCTGCCAGGTGCACTGTATAAGCTGGCTTCTGCCCTCAACAGGAAACCCAGCTAGGGTGGGGGAAGCCCCACTGCCAAGTGCTGCTTTGTGTGGATAAGCATGTCCACCCTGTGGGACACAGGTCGGGAAGTAAATATCCTGAGAACAGCCGTGGCACACAAAAAGCACTGGTCTCCGTTCTTGTGATCCTGACATGTCTTTTCTCTAAGAAAGGTCGAGGAGGAAGAATCCTAATTTACCACAATCCTGAAATAGTGCAACTGTGAGTTCATTTACAGTTTTCTGCTATTATGCTGTTAGCCATTTGTTGAGGGATTTAATGTTATAATGATGAAAGACTGATGGGCTAAGAGATACCACTGTGCTACTGAGAAGAAAAGCATTTCTTAGGTAGCTCCACCATATGAACAAAGGCAAAATTTTACCATCTTTCTTTCCAAATATTCTTGCTTTTGTTCCATTAAATAGCACTTATTCACCCCAGGCAGGGATGACCAGACTTTAAAGCTTAGACATTAAAAGAGCAAACTACTGATACTGGACATATGTAAGGAAATACAATCTATTGGGGTGTAGTTATTTGGAATATAAAATTTCTACTACACCTTAAGTTTATAAACAATTCATAGTCTTATTTCTACTTATTTATCCAAGTATGACTATACTCACTATTAGCACTTGGCAGTTTTAAACTAGTATATTTATGCTACCTCTGTGGACAATTATTATTCATGTGAGCATACATAGTGAAATTCATTCTAATTGGATTCACTAATTTATGAAAGACGTTCTGAAGTCTTCAGGCAAGAACTTAACAATTATTTCATTTCCTACTTTAAAAAAGGAAATTTAATGCAGTTAATAATATAATGACTATAATGTTTGGAAGGTGTCAGAAATTAATAGATTCCTTTGAAAGATAGGAAGTTACATCCTTTAAAGAATGGGTTAATTATGTGGTAAGAAATATAATACTCATCCGGCTTTAAATTCTACTCCAAATCCACAAAGCCTAGAGCTTCAACATTAAATAGTGACTTTATTGCTTTGAGTAAATCATTTTTCCCTTTTCTCCAACTTTTTATATTTTATTTTTTAATTTACTGAATCATAGAAAATAACTTCCAATCTGTAAGCCTAGGGTAGTAATTTTAATTCTAGTTGAAGGGAAAATATAAATTACTCCTTTTTTTTTTTCTCCTGTTATTGTTTTGTTTGGAAAACAAAGACAATGAAAGGGACATTTCGGATCTTGTAGTCCAGTTTATTTCAAAGATGAACCCACTGGGAGTCAGAGAAATGATGCACGTTGCCCAAGGCGAGGTGGAGCGGCGCGCGCAGTCACGCCAGCCGCGTCCGCAACCTCCCTCAGGTTCAGTGTTAATTTACTCTTATGATCTTTAATCTGAAAATAAATAAACCTGCGGAGCTTTTCTGTCTGTGTCAATGCAAATTTAAGAAAGTAAAATTTTCTATTAAGAAAAGGCCATCATTCGTCATTTACTTTAAAACATTAGAGTCAGAAGACTCAGAAAAGAATGCTGCTTCCCACGCTCTCGGCCCTGGCGCGTGCCCCTTGTCCTTCGCAGGAGCACCGCCCCCTGGAAGTCGGTGAGGATCCCCCAGAGGAACTAAAGCAGTGTCCGCACGGTATTCTCGGTTGTGAAAACGCACTCTTCCTTAAGGCATATTTGCATTGTGATGGAAAGTCAGAGAGCTAGTGTTAGCATTTCAGATCAACAATCCTGTTTGTCGCTTCCTTCTTCACGCCACCAATCTTTATATATCTCTTTTTGTTCCCAACGGGTTTGGGACCATTCCCTACCCCACAGAAAGCTGGCGTATCTGCTTATGGTTAAGATAAAGTGTCTGTAACATTAAGAGTCCATCGTTCTCTGAGGCGTCCCAACATTTTTATTCTTTACATACTACCAAGAGCTACCAAACTGTCCACAAGGTATGTCGACAATAAAAGACAAATTATGACAATCTGAAAACGCCAAAATGAGTATAAAGAAAAATAACATCACAGCAAGTAAAGCAAGTGGCTAGATATCCAAATGCTTACATTCAATACACAAACGAAAGATTTTGCTTATATAAAAATCAATTTAAAGTCATAGACTCAAAGGCTAATGAGCTCTTTTATTCTAATAAGTGCAAACATTTTGTCTCTCTTAGTAAAATGTTAATGCAATGCAAATGGTGTTTCTCTCTCATAAATAAAGATGCCTCTCTTGACTATAAATTAATAGAAATAGATCCAATTACGAGTTTGAAATACTCCCACTTTTTTTTAACCCAACATCTAAATGATGTAAATATTAAAATCTAGAAAGAAAACAGAATACATTATTGGATCAATATCTTATCATAAACATTTCAAATTAATTATTAACTTCCTACAATCAACTAATTTATTTTGATATACTAAAACATAAAGGGTTCTACATGAATTATTTTTAATTACATCAATTTTATCTGGTGTGCTGTATATTATCCATTGAGTTTTAATTAGAACTATTTATAAATGTACTATTATAAGCATTATACATCAGGTTTCCTTGGAACTACCATCATGAAGAGAACCAAGCAATCAGAAATCAAGAAGTAGAATAAAAATGGTATAATTTAACAGAAAGCTAGACATAGCAATAGAAAATAAGTTGCAAGGAAATGAATGTATTTTCCCTTTGGTCAATGATGTGTATTAGTCTCATGAATTGCCTACAGTAGTGTTTCCCAAACTTTAATATGCAGAACAAATGGCTTGGAGGAGGTTACTAAAATGAAAGCATTAACTCTGATTCCATTGATCTGAGATAGAAAATTCCATTCTTGATTTTTTAATCTTTTTTTTTACTAGTGCATGTTTTCAGTACATTCAGTTACAATCACAACTTGCTTCTTTCTTTTCTTTTTTTTAAATACCTTTTCCTCTCTCCCTCATTTAATTTCCCTTTTCCCATTTTCATTCTTGTTGACATTATTAATCTTTGCTCACATACATGGAATATAATGCTTACACCCATTGAGATTATTAGGTTCTTGTACATAGCATGTGTCTGTTCTATTTATATCCCTTTTCCCTTCTCCTCGCTCTGCATATTTGATCTCTTGGACCCCTTCCCATTTTCAAAAGATCCATTCTTAGAGCTTCCCAATGCCACTGGTTGGCAATCATACTTTGTGTAGCAAGTGATGGGGAAGAGCAATGAATCTCAATGTGATCGTTATCTATTAGCTGCAGATTCAATGAGTGCTTACTTTAAAAACGCAGAGTAGTAGGAACCACCCCAGACCCAGTGAATCTAAATTTCTAGGCTACAGCTCATTTCAAAGCAAATCACTTATGTGAAAGTTTATGCACAGCAAAGTTGAAAACCCATCCTTGGGAAGCAATTCTGAATCTACAACTCTGTGTGTGTGTGTGTGTGTGTGTGTGTGTGTGTGTGCATGTACACACGCGGGCGTGCAATTAAATGTTAGACATGAAAGTTTAGGGAAACGTTCCATGAAAATGAGCCTAAGGCTATATAAAAAGAGAGGATTTATGCAAATTCGTGTAAAAACTATGGCACACTTCTTAAATTATTCCAGATCATCACATTTTTAAGAAAATACAGTCATCCTCTTTATTTGATGATATAGATTTTACCTCCTATAGTTAAAGTAGATTTTAGTTAGCCGCTAATTTCAGCATTCATCAGAATCACTTGGAAAGTTTGGAAAAACAGATTGCTAGGCCCATTCTCAGATGTTCTGATTCAATTTGTCTAGATTCCCAATTGGTGACAGTGCTGCTGGTCTGGCTTCGTCCTACACTATTGGACGCTTTCGATCCCTCATTAAACCTAGACTCTGAGTATTTTCTGCACTCATTTATTCGATCCAATATTTCTTAAAATTGGCACATTTACTGAGTACAAAGTGCCTACATGCCAAGAAGTCCACGAATTTTTAAGAAAGGAAAGCAAGATACACACTTCATTTACTGAGATTTCACAGCCCAAGTACATAGATTGAGCTCATACACAGTCATTCATCATGCTTCATGGAGGCGGATAGCAAAGTGTTAAAATGATGTAATTATATTCAGACAAAAGAACACTGAATTAGCTTGTACTGCTACAGATTATTTTAGCATGAATTGGCTTAATAAAAATTAGACACTAAAAGTATTTAAAGAACTTCATCTCAGTATTTGTAGGCTTTCTGGTATTTTTTTACAGGGGTTATTACGTCTCCAACAAATAAATGACAGTTCTATTCCCTTCATTCTAATTCTTATATGTTAAATGTATTCCATATTATGCATAATTTCCTAGTGGAGTTTTGGACTGTGTAACGCCTCCCGTGGTCCTCAGCACAGTCTTGCCCAGGGCATGACCCGTGGTGATCCTTTCTGTCTCACCGGGGAACTACAGCAATGTCCTTGAGGTGCGCCCAGCGGCTCCACTCATGGTGAATCTGACTTTGGCTGTGAAAAAACAGGAAAGATCTGTTTCGGCTCCCGGTTTTGGCTTCCAGTCCACAGCTGACCCAGACGCTGGTGGATCTGCGGGAGCAGGGTCGTGGCACAGGGTGTGTGGCAGAGCAAAATCGCTTCTCTTTAGCGGAGCAGCGAAAGACAGCGAGGAGGGAGTTGGAAGGCTTGCCTTTAATGATCTAAACACCTTCCACCGCACGACACCTCTCAAGGTTCCATCACCTCGAAATAGTGACAGCCTAAGGTTTTGAGGACATTTACAGTTCAACCTATGACACATCTTTATTATGTTTTATCTTCACAGTTAATGATGCAGTGAGGATAGTTTTCTGGTTACATTGATACCAAACCATCCCTTTCTAAGACTGTGTAAGGTATCTATTGGTCTGTATGATTTCTATGCACTTCTAGGATTTTTATGTAACTATTCAAGCAGAAAAGAATATGTAAGAATATCTAAAACCTTTTTAGAGTGAATTTTCACATATTGTACTGTTCCTGTTTCTAAATCTGAGCTCAGTGTTTTGCCCTCTGGTTCATGTTTTGTATTGTTTTGTTTTAAAAGCTCTTTCAAATTTCTTCCTCTATAGATCCACCACTGCACAAATTCATCATAATTAATTTCCCAGCCTTCTATTCATGGACACTGAGGTTGTTTTCAAAGTTTTATATACACAGGAATACAATGAGAGGTCTCATATATATGTTACACAGCAAGTCTTTGAATTGTGATGAATTATGAAAAATAAGTTTCAAGGTCAAAGAGAATTGTGTATTTGTGATTTTTATAGAATTTCCAGAATGCCATGCATCATAGTGAGCATATCTGTAGTTCAAAAAGTAGTGTATAAGAATGCTATTTTTCTCACTGCTGTACTATCTGGAATAATATTGCACCTGGAATTTGGCTAACGTATTTTTGAAAGAAAATTGGTGCTTCAGGGCCCTTTGCATTTCCTTTCTCATGTTAGCTATGGAAACTGCCATTTTTTTCTGCATTTGTGGGAAATTTCTGTTATCATGTCCATGAATTCTTCATTTATTCTCTTTATCCTTTTTTTCTTAAAGCTTGTTAGATTTTTCCTAATCATGTGATCATTTTAGGACTTTATAAAGAAGGTTAATTTTTTCCCCTGCATGATTAAACCTAAACTTTCTTTTTTCAACTGTTGTACTGCATCACAATGTGTTTTCTTCCTGATATTCCAAGAATTCTCTTTCATTGCTTTATTTCTGTTAACAGAACTTCTTTTAGTCACTTCCTTCAGGATAAGAGTTGTGGGAGAAGTCCAAACTGTCCCCGCTTCAGGTTTAATTGTATTGAATGCTTGGTTGTCAACTGATGGTGTTTTAGGAATCGATCCACTCGTGGGAGCTCTAACTTCATCATGTGGACTAATCAATCCATCGATGCGTTCATCAGCTGAGTGGGCTATCAGGAGGCCTGGCCTAGCTGGAGGGAGTAATTCACTGAGACCACCTCATGTCCCTGCCCCTGCCTCCCAGCTCTTACTGTTTCCGTGAGGTGACCTGCCTTCCTCCTTCACACCCCTTTGCTATGATAGTTTACCTCACCACAGGCCTAAAACAATGGAACCATCTGACGACGGATGGGAACCTCTGAAACAGTCAACTGGTGCCTTTTCTCCTTTAACTTCTTCGGGAACCTTCTCGAAGCAGCGCACAGCAGGTGAACACGGGAGCTATGCGGGCAATACATTCTCTTAGCTGTCTTCATCCGAGAATTCCACGACTTTCCTTTCATTGAGGAAAGATTTTCCCTGGTTGCAGGATTATGGACTGATAGTTAATTTCTTTTAGCACTTGAGAAATGGCCCCTTCTTCCTAGCTTTCATATTTTCTGATGAAAAATTTGCTCTTATTTTAATTATATTTCCTTTATAATAACTTATCTTTTTTACTGCTTTAAAGATTCTTCTTGTCTTTAGTTTTCAAGGGTTTAAATGTTTGTGCCATGGCAGATTTCTCTGTTTATCCTGTTTGAGGCTCATTCAGGTTGATTGTCTCTGTCAAATTTGGGAAATTTGAGACATTATTGCACAGAGCATTTTTTCAGGTCCCATCTTCCTTTCCTTCCTGTTGTACTTCAGCAAAACAAATCTTAGTTGTTTTGTTATGCTATTATCAGTCTTGAGGTTCATTTTGTTTTCCAATTTTTTTCTCTCCAATTTTCAGATTGAGGAAATTTTAAAATTTTCTTTTTTTAAAAAAATTAATTTTATTAGTACATTTTATATAAACATTACAAGTCTCATCAGAGGGAATTTGTACCTGTACATAATATATTTGATTTTTTCTCAATCCCCTTACCCACCCTTAAACCTCTCTTACCCTCCTTATTTACAAAAACTTTGCTGCCACTTTTTTCTTCTTGTCTTTTTCTCTCTCCCCTCCATTCTCCTTCTCGTTTTAATAATTTCTTTCTGTTTCACAATATTTATTGTACATTTTGATCCTTGTTTGCCTGTTCAGCTATTCACGCAAGAGAAGCAATGCAATATTCCAACATGAGTGCCCAATTTATTTCACTTAAGACTATAATCTCTAGGTGCATCCATTTATCTAAAAATGTTTCAACTTTATGCTTCTTTATGGCAGAGTAGAACTTCATGGAATGAAAAAACTTTATTCAGTGGTTTATGAACATTTAGACTGTTTTCAAATTTAGCTATTATAAACTGTGCTGCTATAAACATGGGTGTGCATGTTTATAGTATGATACTTTTAATTCTTTTGGGAAGATAACAAGAAGGAGAATAGCTGGGTGGAATGAAACATCTAGTTTTAATTTTTTGAGGAATCTTCACACTGATTTCCACAGTGGTTGCACCAGTCTACACTACCACCAACAGTGGAGAAGGGTTCATTTTTTCCCACAACCACTCTAGCATTTGTTATAGGTTGATTTCTTGATGGTAGTCATTCTTTCTGGAAAGAGATGAAATCTCACTGTTTTAATCTGCATATCTTGAATGACCAATGACATTGAACATTTTTTCATATTTTTTTGCCATTTGCATTTCTTCATCTGAGGAGTATATATTCATCTCAGATGCCCATTTGTGGACTGGATCTTTATATGTGGGAGTTCTGATTTTTCATTTCTTTATATATTCTAGCTATTAGTCCATTGTCTAAGGTATATCTGGCAAAAACATTTTCCCACTCTGTGGGCTGTCTTTTCACTTTGTTGGTTATTTCTTTTGCTGTGAAAAATCTTTTTAAGAAGATCAGGTTCTCTTTTATTGATTTCTCTTTTCTAATTGCTCTTGCTACTGTTTCCAGAACTATTTGAATAACAGTGATTATAGTAGATATCCTTGTCTTGTTCCTGATTTTAGAATGAAAGCTGTTAGCTTTTGATCATTTAGTATGATGTAGGCTTTGGGTTTGTCCTACATGGCTGTTATCAAGTTGAGATAAAGACCACCTATTACAACTTTCTGTAGAGATTTTTATCATGAATGGGTATTGGTCTTTGTTAAATGTTATTTCTGAGTCTATTGAGGTGATCATGTGGTTTTGTGTTTGATTTTATAACATGATGCATTACACTTATTGATTTGCATATGCTGAGTCATCCCTGCATCTCTGAGATGAATCTTACTTGATCTCAGTGTATAATCCTCTTGATGATTTGCTGCATTTTGTTGGTCATTATCTAGCTGAGAATTTTTGCATCTGTATTCATTAGGGAGATTGATCTGTGGCTCTCTTTTTGTCTGGATCTTTCTCTGGGTTGGTATCAGAGTAATGCTTACTTCCAGGAATGAGCTGAGGAGTATTTCTCTCTTTTAATTTTATTAAAGAGTTTGAGAAGTAATTGGATTAGATTTTCTCTAAATTTCTTATAGAATTCAGCAGTGAATTTGTCAGGATCAGGGCTTTTCTTTGTTGCTAGGTTTTTAATTACATTTTTAATTTCATTAGTTGATATTGGGATATTTAGAGTTTTTATAGCTTCTTGTTTCAATTTTGTAATTCATAAATATTTAGGAATCTGTCTGCTTCTTTGCCTTCCATATTAAAATATAGGTTCTCAAAGTAGATATTGATGATCTGGATTTCTCCATGTTCTGTTGTAATTTCAACCTTTTCCTCTATACTTGCAAGAACTTGAGTCTTTTCTTTCTTTTCTTGATAAAGTTGGCTAAGGGTTTGTCAATTCTTTAACCTTTCAAATAACCAAATCTTTGATTCATTGATTCTTTGTATTGTTTTTTTTTTATTTTAAAGAAAAGAAAAGAAAACAGAACAAAGCAGATCAGAACAAAACAATGCAAGCAATACAGGATTTCAAAACTAGACAACAAGAAATTAACAGTGGCTACCATAATGTCTCTTGTTTTCTTTGAAATAGTTGTCCATGTCTTCACACACAATGAATTCAAACAAAACAAAACAATATAAAACCGATCAAAACAAAAGAATGAAAGCATAACAGGCCTTCAAAACCACACAATAGGAAAATCAACAATGGCTACCATAATATCTCTTGTTCTCTTCAAAATAGCTGCCCATACCTTCACACATATTGAAGTCAAATAATACAAAACAGATTAAAACAAATCAAAACAAAGAATAAAAGCATTATTGGACTTCAAAACAAGAAGAAATAAAATCAGCAATGGCTACAATAATGTCTTGTTTTCTTCAAAGTAGTTGTTCATACCATCACACGTAATAACATCACTTCTTGTAAACTCTTTAGGAGAAGTTCTAGGCATGTATAAGCCAATACATGTACATCTATCCTTCCTGTGTTGGAGGGAAAAACAAAACAAAATAAAATACAAGAAAAGCAAGAAACAAAAGAGACAAATATAAAACAATAGCAAAGAGCCCAGAACAATAACAATATACTCTTTCAAAACAAGGTGATAGGAACATAACTAAGGTTGTTATTTTGCATAATTATCTTCAAAACTATTAATCAGATTACCAGATATAAACATGCAAAATTGATCTAATCCCATGAATGTTAACTATTTTGCTCCAAAAACTAACAGAATTAGCAATGCAATCATCTTAGCTATCTTAAGAGTATATGTACAAATTTATATCTTTTTTCTTTTCCCTTCCTTCTTTTCTCCTTTTCCCTGTCTGAGTTATAATTTTCCCTTTGAGCAGTTTCTTAGCTTTTTACAATGTTTATTGAAGATTTGGATCTTATTTACTATTTCAGTTTCTAACATTAGGGAGACAATATGGTATTTACACATGTGAGTTTGATTTATTTCACTTATGAGTATGGTCTCAAGTTGCATTCACTTACCTATAAAAGCCTCAATGTGATCCTTCTTTATAGCTGAGTAGTACTCCATTGCATAAAAATACAACATCCTTTTTATCCATTCCTCAGATGGTGGGCATTTAGGTTGTTTCCAAGGTTTGACTATTACAAATTGTTCTGCTACAAACATGGGTGCACGTATATCATTGTGGTATGATGTATTCAATTCTTCTGGGAATATGCCCAGAAGTGGAATAGCTGGGTCAAATGGGACTTCCAATCCTAGCTTTTTAGGAAAACTGAAGATGATTTCCATAGAGGCTGCACCAATCTACACTCCCACCAACAGTGTAGGAGGGTTCCTTTTTCCTCACAGCCTCTTCAGCATTTGTTAGTGGTGGTTTTCTTGATCCAGGTCACTTTTTCTGGAGTGAGATGGAATCTCAGTGTTGTTTTAATTTGCATTTCTCTAATGACCCATGATGCTGAAAATTTTTTCATGTATTTATTTTCCATTTTTATTTCTTCATCTGAGAAGTGTATATTCATCTCAAATGCCCAGTTTTGGATTGGATCTTTGAATTTCAGGGGTCTGATTTTTTAAAATTCTTTATATGTTCTAGATAGAAGTCCTTTGTCTGTGGGACAGTTGACTAAGACTTTTTCCCAATTCATGGGTTTTCTTTTCACTCTTGGAGATTTCTTTTGACATACAAAACTTTTTAATAAGATGAGACCCCAGTTGTTGATTCTGGGAAGTATTTCCCATGCAGTTTGATTTTTGTTCAGGAATTCTCTGCCTACCCCTATGTCTTCAAGACTGCTACCTACTTTATCTTCTAGCAGATTTGGTGTTTCTGTTTTAGTATTTAAACCTTTGATCCATTTTGACTCTAGTTTAGTGCATGGTGATAGCCATGGGCCTAGTTTTAGTTTGGGGCACATGGAGAGCCAGTTTTTCCAGCACCACTTATTAAAGAGGCTGTCTTTTTCCCAGTAAACATGTTTGGTGCCTTTTTCAAAGATAAGATGGCTGATTGTGTTTATACTTGTGGTCATATATTTTCATCTACACTATTGATCTTTAGGTCTGTTTTTATTCCAGTACCATGCTGATCTTATCATAGTAGCTTTGCAGTATAACTTCAAGTGAGGGATTGGATGCCTCTTGCCTTGCCTTTGTTACCCAGAATTGCCTTCAGTATTCAGGTCTCTTCTGATTCCAGATGAAATTTAGGGATGATTTCTCTAGGTCTGTGAGGTATGCAAGTGGTATTTTGATTGGAATTGCATTAAATCTGTATAACAATTTTGGGAGAATGGACATTTTCACAATATTCGTTCTTCCTATCCATGAGCAAGGAATGTCTTTCCATTTTCTGAGAGCTCCTTTGATTTCCTTTTTCAGAGTATTTTGATTTTCACTGAATAGATCATTTATTTCCTTTGTTAGATTTATCCCTAATTATTTCATTTCTTTGCATGCTATTGTAAAGGGTATGGTTTCTCTCATTTATCTCTCAGTGAGTTTGTTATTCATGTACAGGAATGCTATTGATTTTTGAGTGTTGACTTTGTATCCAGCTGCATTACTGAATTTGGTTATTACATTTAGAAGTCTTGGGGGTCTTCTATGTGGAGTATCATGTCATCTGCAAATAATAAGAATTTAGCTTCTTTCTTTCCCGTCCTTATTCCTTTTATTTCTCTCTCTTGTCTAATTGCTCTGGCTAATGTTTTCAGCAGTATACTGAATAGGAGTGATGATAATGGACATCCTTGTCTTGTTCCTGATTTTATAGTGAAAACTTTCAGTTTTTGAGCATTTAATATGATGCTAGCTGTTGGTTTGTTATAGATGATTTTTATCAGATCGAGTTAAAGACCATCTATTCTGATTTTCCATAGGGTCCTTATCATGAATGAGTGTTGGATTTTATTGAAAGCTTTACTGCCTCTATTGAAATGGTCATGTGATTCTTATCTTTGGCTCTAGTGATATAGTGTATTACATCTGTTGATTTGCACATGTTGAATCATCCTTGCATTCCTGAGATGAATCTCACTTGGTTGTGTATATAATCTTCTTGATGACCTGCTGCATTGTTTTCCAGTATTTTATTGAGGATTTTTGCACATGTGTTCATTAGGGACATTGGCCTGTAGTTCTTTTTTGGTTGGGTCTTTCTCTGGTTTTGGTATTAGGGTAATACTTGCTTCCAGGAATGAGTTAGGGAGAATTGCTTCCCTTTCAATTTCATCAAAGAGTTTGAGGAACGTTGGCACTAAGTCTTCCTTGAATTTCTTGTAGAATTCAGCAGTGAATCCATCAGGACCTGGGCTTTTCTTTGTTGGTAAGGTTCTAATTACATTTTTTGTTGAGAAGTCTGCTGTGATACTGATGGACCTTCCTTTGTAGGTGATCTGTCTCTTTTCACTAACAGCTTTTAATATTCTGTACTTACATTGAATTTCTGGGATGTCGATTATTATACATCTGGGTGTAGATTTATTTTGATTATGGCTAATTGGAATTCTATATGCTTCACTTATCTGTTTGTCAGTTTCCTTTCCTATGTTTGGGAAATTTGGGGGTATTACTTCTGTAAATAGTTTTTTTGATATCATTTATGTTGTCACCTTTTTCATTTACACCTATCAATCTTATATTGCTTTTCTTTGTATCATCTTGCAACTGTTAAATTGTTATTTCCTAATTCCTTGTTATTTTTAAAAGATCTTTCTTTTGCTGTTCACTAGTTGCAATCTTGTCTTCAAGGTCTGAATGTTTATCTTCACATTCACTGAGGCAGTCACACAAGTGTTCAATGGAATTTTTGATTTCCTGGATATCTCTTTGAACCTGGTTCATGCATTCTATTTCTTTCTTGTATTGTTCATTCCAGGTTTCCATCTTTTTGCCAGTGATCCTCAGTTTTCTGAACTATGTCTTTTTTAGATATGTTCAGCATTTCTTTCATTACGTTTATCATTTCTTGTTTTACCTGGGAAATTATTTCTGATCTGAGTTCCTTTCCAGCTTCATGGAGTTGTTTCTTTACTTTAGTTTCTATCATTTCAGAAATTTCAGGTGTGTGGCTTACCCTTTATTCTATGTCCATGTCTCCTAGGCTTGTTTGGGATGGGTGGAGGTTTGAGACTGCATTTTACTCTTTTGTTTTGTCATTTTCCTGTATTCCCCTGGGGAAGCCGCATGCAAGGTCTCAGTTTCTTCCTGGGTTGAGGATATCTGTCCAGGGAGTTTCTCCAATTTAGTGGGAGCTGTTAGGCAGGCCTTACCAGGTCCCTAGTGACACTCAAAGGCTCCTGAAATGTGGGGAGTATGCTGCGCCAGCCTTCAGGACACCCCATGTGGCCCCTGAAGCTCCCTGGCTGCTTGAGGTTGCTGGGCAGGACTCTACCAGGTTCTGAGTGGTGTACCAAGGATGAACAGCTAGATGGAGTATGCTATACAGGCCTTCAGTTCATGCCACATGGTGCATCAAAGCTCTTCAGCTGCTTGTGGTCACTGGGCGGGGCCCTACCAGGTTCTGAGCAAGATGCTGAGGAAGTACGGCTAGGTGGAATACACTGTGGAGGCCTTCAGCTCATGACACTCAATACAGGAAGTTTCCCTGCCACTCAGGAGAAGTGTGCTATGATTCTGATGGGCTTCTATTTATAGGTGATTTGTTTCTTTTCTCTACCAACTTTTAATATTTGGTTTTTGTTCTGAATTTCTGGAATCTTGTCTATTATATGCCTTGGTGCAGGTTATTTTATGGAGTTCTACATGCTACACTTCTCTCAATGTCAAATTCTTTTTACATGCTTGGGAAGTTTTCTGCTGTTACTTCTGTGAACAATTTGTCATTTGCACTGTCTCCTGATTTTTCATTCACTCTGATCAATCTTACGTTATTCTCCTTTATGTCATCTAGCAACTTTTGGATTGATTTTTCATGGCCCCTTTCTATTTTTAAGAAAAGTTTCTTTTCATGATCACTAATCATAAAACTATCTCATAGATCTGATAGCCTGTCTTCACAGTGGTTCATTCTGTTGCATGTACTGTCAGTGGAATTTTTAATCTCCCAGTTGTCTGTTTCAGTTTATGTCTTGGATTCCATTTCTTTCCTGTTTTGAACGTTCATGGTTTCCATAATTTTCCTAAACTCCACTTTTTAAAATGTATGCTCTAGATTCACTAACCATGTCTTTCATTATAGTCATCATTTCTGTAATTATTTGAGAAATCATTTCTGATTTGATTTTTCCTAAAAACCCATTCGTTTGTTTTGTTACTTTGTCTGTTACCACTGCAGAGAGACCTAGTGGGTGGCTTTCAAAGTTCTTCCCCTCATTACCTCATGGGTTTGCTTTCGTTGAGCTGGACATCTTGGGTTGCAACTTCCTTCCATGTCTCCTAATTTTCTTTCTTTCTTCTTTTTAGTTTAATTTCCGTGTTGATGGTTGTGAGTTGCTTGTGGTAGGTAGTTTTAGTAATAGTACCAAGAACCCTTAGGAAATGATTATTTCTCAGAGATGTCTTCCAGATGTAGATGGCTCTTGTTGGGAGACTGGGCAATTTTAATTGTTCTACCTTGAAATTCAATGATTATTTCTTCTAACCTCTCCATTCATTATGAAGACCAATCAATAAGCTTTACATCAGTTATTTCATTTTTCAGTCCTGATATTTTCCTTTTTCTACCTTCTCTTTTGTTTCTGATACTTTAACAGTTTTCATCTATTTCTAATGTTTTTGAAATCACTCTTTACAACATTTTTATTTTGCCTGCTGAAGAATATCAAATGATTCTATCATCTATCCCTTCTTAATTTTGGCACCTGCTAATTAGCTTTTCTTATTTGCATTCAGACTTATCTTGTTCTTGGTATGAGTGATTTTTGAAGTAAATTCTTGACACTGAATATTTTGTAATGAGAATTTGGATGTTATGTAAATTTTCTGCCAGTGGCATTCTTTATGTATCACTGGGCAAGGAGGAAGGACACGTCTTATTAGTATGGATGAAAGTGGAAGACTAGGTTCTACTCAGACGTGTCAGAGGGCACTGTGATGCTGGGTGTTGACTGAATA
This sequence comes from Dasyprocta punctata, assembly GCA_004363535.1. NCBI lineage: Eukaryota > Metazoa > Chordata > Mammalia > Rodentia > Dasyproctidae > Dasyprocta > Dasyprocta punctata. The sequence continues at coordinate 49,243 of RJWM01006309.1, read as the reverse complement.
CAGGATGCAGTGTTCTGTCTGTGTCACGAATGATGCTTCATTACTGATCTTCACATGGTTTCAATGGTACCATTCATAGAAAAACAAAGTCTTGTTTCTGGTTAGTGCTTATAATCATGATTTCTTCTACTTTGTGCTAGAATCAAATCATTATTGCCTATATACTTTCTTATTTATTTATTTATTTGGCCTTTTCCTAATACTTTTCTTGGGGCTTTCTCTTGTATTTCTTAGTGCTTCTATATTCCCAACCTGTTTAATACTCTGTACAGCACATATGAGATAAGAAAAAAAAAATCCTAGAGGACTGAAAGAAATCCTTTCCCTCTAACCCAGAGGTTGCTAACCAGTTCGCATTATCTCTATTTTTAAAGATCTTACTATATTTGTTTTATGTACAGATGATCTCTTACCATTGTAATTTCCATATTTGCAAATCAGACCAACCATCTTTATTGGACATGTATAGTTTTTATGGCTATGAGTCCCTAAATAATACAGTGTGATAACTATTCATACATAGTTTAACACTGTATTAATGATTGTAAGTCATCTAGTGATAACTTAAAGTGTATGGTAGGATACATGTATATTACATGCAAATACTATGGAGCTTTTTTTTTTTATAAAGGACTTGAGCATCATTGGATTTCATTGTAGCCTGAATTCTTTTCCCCAGGAATTCCAATGAAGAATTCTATTATGTCCAGATTGTTTGTTGTACTAAGCAAGGGGTAGAGAGAATACTGTGTTTATCTCTTCAAAAATCTTTCATCACACTTTAGGTACGTAATAGTATTAATTGAAATTTATATTTTCTAGGAACTTAGATTTAAAATGCAACAGCAATTGGAAAGTTATACTATAATAAGAAGTCCACTCATTTCAAAAATAGTGATAAAATCACTTTAAGAAATTTTTACTAAGTGTGTTTCATTTTGAAATGCTGATATTTAAGACACAAGGTCGTTTCATTCTGCTGCCAACTGTCTATTCCCCCTTGTACTAAACTTTTGTTGTGTTCAGTTCTCACATTTGAAATCAGGGACTGGGAAGAAGCAATCGCTCACAGATCTGTCCACAGGAGGATTCTTGGAAAAGACAGCAGGAATCGAGGATCTGAACTCGCTCGTCTGATATACTACTCATAACAACAATGCATTTCCCTTTGATTTCGGTGAATACTTAATGAACATTCACTTTTTGATGGGTGTTTTAATTTTTGTTTGGAGCTATAAAGGAAACAAATGGAGAGGCCTTGCTTCACTCCTCAGAGGATCTCAAACCACAGTCCCAGGAGGAGTCAGTCACTGCGCTACAGAGAGTGGAATGAGTAAGATCAGGACGGCAGAGTCCTGGGGCCTTGAGCAAGGGAGGATGTGAAATGCAGCCAGGGAAAATGGCACAGTGACCTCATCGCTGGAAGGGAAGGCGCTCTGCTCCACGAGGCAAATCCAGCAAAAAGGAAAAGCAAGTTTAAATTGTGGCCTTCTTTTTCAGTAGAGGATTGAACCCAATCCCTTCACAGTGAGCTGCATCCCCAGCTTTTTAAATATTTTGTTAAAATTTTAGACAGGGCCTTGCTAAGTCATCCAAAGGAGGATTTGAAATTTGTGATCCACTGAGCCAGCCTTGAAAAGTGTTGGACTTACAGATACGTGCCACCACACTGAGCTAAAGGATCGGTCATATTATTTAGTAGTAAAGTAGGTGAAGTTTTCCTTAGTGGTATAGTTTACTTCTTTCAAGAACTTCCTAAGCAACTCCACTTTGGGTGCATTTTGTTCCTGGGCACAAGTTATTTTATTTTTCTCATTTCAGACATAGCTATAATTTGAAGCTGATACAAGTAGTGAGTGTTGCTCCTTTCAAGACTAGTCATAAAATTTATATTACTTGGACACTTGAATGAACAAAAATTGAATTTTTGTAAGAATGTTCAAAGTTTGGTCAATACCCCATTTTTGTGATTAAAATCAAAATCAAATACCGAAAACTCCACAACTGAAAGACAAAAGGAAGAAGCGAAGCGAAGGAATAAAAATGGAGGAAATAAGGAAGAGCGAGAAAGAGAAAAGGACTTTGAGTGCTGTTCGCTTAGCTTTCGTGTACAACGTGCCAAGTGTTAAGGGGACGATGTGTGCAGATAAATGGACATAGTCCCTGGTAGGGCCAACTTAATGCATGTGCAACCTGAGCCTCCGTACAGGGCCTCACTCTCAAAGGGATGCTGCTTAATCTAATGCTCACTGTTGCCATCTTGAAATTCAAAATAATGTATCTCTGAACTTCTCTTAGGAGAAGTTTCATGAAACAATGCCCCATGCAATGAATATAAATTAAGAAGATATGGGTAATATGTGTGTCCCTAGTTGTAACTTTGCTATTTGCACAATGTTTACAGAGTCCCAAGAGCATAGAAACAGCTGGTAAAACAACAAGTGAGTGGTATTTATCAAGATCCACCTAACACTGTCTATGCTTTGGCTGAACAAGGATGTTGGTCACCTTTGCAGGCTGTGCTCTTCTTTCAGATTAGAACTTACAATTTAGACAGAAGGAAACCACAGTCCCAGAATCACTCACCTCCAAGGTCCCGGCCATATCTTTTGCTAATAAGTGTGCTTCTTCCTTGGGTTAATCAACCACTTATACTGAAAACGATGGAACAGAGAGACAGAGCAGCTCATCAGTCCCTCTCCACTCTGTACTTCTGTAATTGTCAGTAAGCAGACCTCGTGAGTTTGCAGAATATGTGTGTATCAGAAAGTGAAATAAAGATATACTAACTTGTTTCATTCAGCATTTTCATACTGCAGGTAAAAAAGAAATATATATGTGTGTATATATTATATACGTATATATATAATATATATGCTCACATACACACACATACATACAAGCTATGAGTCACAGGTTGTGTAATTTCAGTGATTGCCAAATTACTGAATGGCTCCATGGTTAAAGTGTTGAGAAGTTAATTGTCTTCTATTTGCACTTGAATCTGGCATTGTGTAGAAGATGAATGAATACTAAAACTCATGCCAGTGATTTAAATTTTTCTATTTTGTTAGAATGACGTTAAATAGGAAATAAAATCACCATGACAAGATAAAAGGGAGAGAGAGAAACTCAGCGAAAAAGGAGAACCCTATATTTTAGCACTTGTAAAGACACATTTTTCTTTCCTTTTCAGCAAGGAGACCTACATTTTCCTTTTGCACTGAGCTGTGGAAATCGCATAGCTGGCCCTTGGCCCAGGTCTAAAAGGACCAAGAGTCTAACAAGGGACAACACTCAATCGAGTCACTGCGCAATGTTGTCAATTGCTCAGTAGGACTTCGTTGAAGACTGTGATTTTGTTACTATCTTATTATAATTCTTTAGCCATAGGTAGGAGGAAGTAAGTATCATTTTACATTTACTAATGCATGAAGATTAGAGATAATTATGAATGTGGCAGATTTTTATACTCTTTTTATAAGATGATAGTCATCAATGCATTTCAGCTTCACTGTTTCCCAAAGAAGCATGTAAAGATGAAAGTTTTTAAATGTGAACTCTCATTTTTAAATTTGAGAGCTGTGATACCCAAGACCGTAAACTGATGAATGGAAGGTGATGGCTTCTGCCTCCTTCAGCCTGCCTCACTTCAGAAATGTCCTCTCTCCTGCGTCTTATTAGAGTTGAAGATGTTACCGCGACACAGACCTTTCTTGTGTGCCCTGGTGGCATGACCTGGCCTCTTGGGACCCTAGGGATAGAATTCTGGTTGAGTACTTCCACAGATGGCACAGAAACACGGTGCAGAAGTGCAAGAGCCCCAGAGACTGGGGGAGCAGGGGTAGCGAGCCACAAGTTGCCATAGTGCAGGTATCTGGGGCCAGGAATGCATGGCACAGATATGGGATCTACTGAGACTCGAAATATAGATGGATTCCAAATGAGACAATGTACTTTGTAACCAGTTGTAATTAGGAAGCCTCTGCAATATTGTAAAGCTGAGAGATGCATGATTTTTAGACAGAATTTCAGAGAAATATCTGATGAGACAGATAACTTCAACAATAAAATTCTGGAAGAATAACAGTCTTTGTAAATGGGTTAGAAGAAACTACTGCAACTGCTGGCTATAAGATACTTAAATCTAGGTTTGAGCACTGACTGTGAGTTTTTCTTTATCACTCTATATTTCAGTATTTGATTTCTAATAACTTTTCAACATGTAAATGATTATGTTTACTTCAGTACCAGTATCTACGTATTTATAAATGGCATCTTTTATGCATCTCAGCGCGTAAGGGGTATCTGAATACTGTTATCATTTTCAAGTATTTCTTATATTTTAGCAAAAGCTCCAATATTTATGGAAAGCTACTCTATACAGCTCATAGCTACTAAAGTCAGATAATAAGTTGTACATAACAAAGTTGATCTTTACAACATGGCCAGAACTGTTGAATACTAACTGCTGAAACAACCATTCTGAAAATGTAAGAGAGAAGCTCCAGAGAGGAATTGAATGGAACAATAAACACAACATTCAACTTACTCAAGTGTGTGGTGCTGCCATGCTTTTCATTCATTGATGAAAAACTGGAGAATATTTCTAAGTGCTTTGACACCTGCATTTTTTGTAAGTAGCTCAAAGAATGAGCCATTCATATAGTTTATATTTCAGGAGTTAAGTCTAAACAAACCAACTGAGACTAAAAATAATCTGATATAAGACAGCTGCAACTATTTAAAAGAAAAGCTATTTAAATTCTCTCAGTCCTTTAATTTCAGCTGAATGTAATCATGTTTTTTTTTTAAGTGGCAGAATTTATAACTAGTCTGTTTAAAGGTACATTTAGGATATTCCTTTAATTCATAATATAGTTGCAATTTCTATACACTGAATAAATCTAAGTTTCTACAACCAGTTAGACTTCCAGTTGATAATAAAATTATTCACTTTTTCAAAAATTATCCCATTAATGATAGTGAAATTGATTCAATTTTCCCACATTTAAATTTGCATCTCAGAAAGCATCATTTCATTATCTCCATGAAGGAATTTAGTTCTAAGAAGAATACTATACTATCTACTCTCAGCCTTATTTATATTATAGTATGGAAACTGTCATTGTTATTTTGGATTCAGTATCAACATCATTTTGGGGGTGATATCCAGGAAAAAATACATTCTTTCAGTACTTAAATTTCTACATTTAGGTAAATATCCATTAAACTTCAACGAGGATTTTTTTTATAGAATGAACACTTACTCAATCTAAACATGCTCGTAGATCTGAAAAGATCTAACAAGGATTATCAAACATTTATTTAATTCAAATATCCAAGTAAATTCAAATTTAGAAGATTACTTCTTTTAATTCATTATAATCAAATCATTAGTTTTATACTAACTTATTAAAATATTATTTATACATCACTATTTGAAACTGTCCTAATTTGGGACTCCTTTGTTGTTGCCACAAGTGCTACTTGAAGAAAGGTCATTTTATTTCATCTAAACAATGAACCTACAGCATCCAACTGGAAGTAAAATTGTATAGTTTGCCCCTCTTTTTCCCACAGGAACTGTCACTGAGAGTATGTTTCTGTATTTTTTCTGAGAGTCTCACTCTAAAGTAGAAGTTCTCGTTGATATTCTATTTATCATAAGGACAAATTCAAATTGCTTACTCTGATACTTGGGATCCTAAGAAGGCTTTATAATGGCCACTTTCACTTTGCTCCAATGTAAATTTTAGGCTCTAACAGAAGAGTCCTGGTCACTGTCCCTCTGCACTTGGCATAGGCTGATCACCTGCCTGAGACATCTGTCCCTTGATTATGTCAGTCCTGGAATCAACCCTTTGGTGCCTCCTCCCCAGGGTACCTGCAATCCTGGCACTCTTTTCATAGTGGGAAATGCCGCTCTGAGACAATGGATGTATGTCTGAACTCGCCTGACTGTTCACTTTTGGAAAATCTTTCAGGGTCTTGAAGACAACATGTCCTTTTGTAGCAATTTTGTAGTGAGCAGGCCATAAATCACTCCAGCTCATTTTTAGCAATACTTGCAATGGATCATCCGGATGTCGCACTGATTAGCCTCCTTGTGCTCCATGATCTTGTCCTGAGAAATAGAAACTGGAAGATAAATAGTCCAGCTTTTTGCTCTATGGGTGGAATAATTTAGAGGTGTGGACCGCACCGTCTACCAGAGGCGCCCATGGCAGCAGAGTTCAGTGGTTTACACAAGAAATCCATTCAGTAAGCACTACCCTTATTTGTTTTCCTCCCCTTCTTGACTCTTATAATGGTGCTTCTACCATACTAACCACTGGCATGCAAATTCTTAGGTTAGGGCCTCCTTCTGGGAAACCCCATATAAAATAGTCCCCAAAAGATATTAAGAACTTGTCTATACAAAGAAAAATGCATTTGTAGCAACCTACACTTTCTGTGTCGCCTACTTGTTATGAATCACTCATCCCAAGATGCTAGCATTTCATGTATTCCTAGCTCTAACAGAGTCTCTCATGGAAATAGAGGAGAACATTAAGCAAATTGGCATAAGACCTAGGTTCTCATGCCTGTGGTGCCCACATACTGGCTGCATGATCTTCAACAAGTCACATACTCTCTTGCTTGTGACTTCTATATCAATAAACATTAGGATAACTTAAATGAATGCTTCCTAGAGATACTGGAAAACAGTAATGAAACTGAAATCACTCTCCAAATAGAAACTATAAACTAGTCCTAGTAGTGTGCAAAAGACTTCCGAGACCAAGCAGGAAAAATGTAAAGTCAAGGATCTGCCTTATGTTTTCTTTCTAAGATACTGAAAGTCTAGCTCATTGTTTGGAAAGGTGTTTTGGGAAATATTTGCTTAGGGTTTGTCCTATGTAATCTTCAATAATAATTCCCCTTTTCACAAACCTTTTGTGAGAATGCTATGCGGATAGTTAGTACTCAGCATGAATTTCAGCTTGACCTGGCTAAACAAGAACAATTTTAAAATATAAATCACTTACTTGAAGTTATTCCAACTAATATTAAGCAGATGTGAATTTACTAAAATTAATTTTCTGATTTAAAACATGTACAGAAAAAAGAAAGGGGATCAATGAATGGGCAGAGGGCAGAGGGAGGAAAGGGAAAGAGAATGGAAAAGAAATTAAAATGTACAAATACCAACTTCTCACAAAGAATGTAAACAGTATGTGCTGCACAAATGTACTAATAAAGTTAAATAAAAAGATCAATATGTCATAAACTTTGTAGAACAGAAAACATTTATAAAATATAATTTCCAGAGGTTTTGGAGAAACTAAAAAACATTCAGAAACAAAAGGTCGCTTTCAGACACACTGTGAATGAACTCTCGTATTATTTCATGCCCCTGCAGTGATTTCATCACTTTTTATTAGCTTTTATCCTAATGTGGAGACAAAAGATTTTATTCTAAGTGGAGGACTTGAAAGACCAAGTAATGCATCATACAGAGTTGTCATTTATCTATTGGATCTATTATCATTCATATTTAATGTAGCTCATATTTGACTTTTAAAACTTTTTTAAGGAAGGGTTCAGCATTGCTATTTCCAGTGATACCCACAGAAAGTATTCATGTAAAAGAGTTTTGCTCATCTTTGGTCTGTGCTAGGCAAGCACATGTCTGGATGGTGGAGAGCACCGAGCAGGGGCCGCTGCAGTTAGCACCTTTACTCCACCATCAAGCCCACAGGCAGGACGGTATTCACTCAGCCTGACTGTCAGCAGTGCAAAACCAATCTCTAGCAAGATGTCTCTGTGAAGACAAAATGCATAACTCAATAGGCAATTTTGTTTTCTTTTCAAACATTAAAAAATACCACCTACTAAAGAATAGTATAGAATATATTTTAGAAAGGACCAATTCGGGGAAATTGATATTGAAACCTTAAAAGACTTTCCCAACACTATACCTCATTAGTTTTCTGTAATCTTTTTCCTATTGCCTTATTGAGAAGCATTTACTAAAATGTCAAATTATTATTATTTTGGTACCGGGGATCGCACTCACAGCCTTGTGCTTACCAGGTAAGTGCTTGAGCCACTGAGCCAAATCTCTGGCTCAAATTATTTTCAAAAATTCATAGGTTTTATCACTTCAAGTTTCCAGGGCAACTTATGTGACAAAATAGAAAAATATGATTATATTTAGCAAAGGAGATTTATTGCTTACTAGTAGTTTAAGAAATTTTCATTCTGAAACACAATTTTATAATGGTGTAAAGGTTGATTTTGTGTTGTTTTTATTAAATGCTCTTATTTACATTACAAAAGCTCTATATTTATGAATTAACAAAAATCAAGGTGTCTCCTGTTCATCAATATAACATGGCTCTGATCTGTAAGTAGAACTGAGATAGAATTTAAGAGATTAATGTTGCAATTAAAATATTAATACAGTGGTCTATAAACATAGTGCCTTCTTCCTTATCCTCGAAGTATACTTCCCAAGAGTTCAGTAGATACCTGAATCTATGGAGAGTACTGCTTTATATTTTGTACTTCCTTTGCATCATGACTCTTACACATTCTAGGCATTTTAATTTTAATCTATGTGGAGCACCACCTGGATGACTGTCCTTGAACAAAGAGCAGTTATCTTCATTTTGAATGAACCCGGTATTGTCTCCATGTACTGATACGTACAGAGCTGGCTGAGCCATTTCCTTTTCCCTTCAATGGGCTCTAAGCAATGTAAATAGGGCTGGCTGAAGTATTGATGCATAATCTTGGAAGGTAAGACACAGTTACTGTTTCCCTGCCCTGTGACTCCCAAAACCATGGTTAAGCCAGGTGAGATGAAGAGCCACCACTCCAGGGCTGTCAACTGGTATGGAGTCTCGAAATAAGAGGCTATGACTTCCCAGGGCAGAAGAGTTTGCACATTAGAGCTGAAGCACTGCTGCCTAAACATAAATTGTTGCCTCAGTTGTGTTATGTGGATTGGTCTTTCTGCATATCCTTCTCTCTGCGTATTGCAGAGGTGCTTTCAGGCCTCCTACATAGCCCAGTTCACGGTACTCACGTATTTCCCACCATTCTCACAGTCACTTCTCCTTAGCCACTCCCTACTTCGCTAAGTAATAAAATCTAGGTTGGGCCCTGGGTAGGAGCCTAATGGTCTGATGAACCACTCTTTCGGCTGGATTTAGGACCCCCTTGAGTCCCCATAACTATAAATATGTTTTTGTGTCTTTACTCTCACTGTGGGTTGCACTGGAAGTGGTAGGTTGGAATTAACTTGCTGGAATTCCAATGACTTTTCCATGGGATCACAAATATAAACTTTTTGAACTGTGATGAGGACCAGGAAAGGCCCTCTGTAACTTGAATTTGTACTTATTTACTTTTATACTTTACAGATTCATTGAAGCTTTATTTCATTATTTGCTGAAATAAATGTATTTATTAAATATGACTATGTGAAGCTTAATGATGAGGATATATTCTGAGAAATGCATTTCCAGGTGAATCTATTATGGTGAGAACAACCTAAAGTTTGCTTTAATAAACTAATATGGCTACAACAAATGTTGTTGGTAGTGCCATCTTATGAAACAACCATATACATGCAGTCCGTGGTTGGTCAAAAAGTCATGATGCGGTATAAAACTATAAGTATATTTATTCATTTAATGAATTACTAGTCTATTAATTATATGTACATTTTAAAGTTTGAAACTATCATTGCAATGAAGAAAATGAGGAAATCTAACTTCCCCGGTGTTTGTTTTTGCTGTTTTATTTTTCCATCCGCATCTTCTGTGGTCCCTTTTCCTCAGGCATCAGCAATATGTTTCTTGTGTGGCTTTTGATTAGCTGGTGCTTTCTATAACTTTACAGAAATGGAATTATACAGGAAATACTCATTTTTGTCTAACTTCTTTCACTTAGTATAATTACTTTGAAGTGTATCTATTTTGTAGCATGTGTCAGTAATTCACTTTTCATTTCTGGATAGAACTTTATTTTATGGATATGCACTTACTTATTCATTAATCTGCTGATAGACTTTTGTGATGGTTGCTAGTCTGGTTGTTGCAATAGAGCTTCTTTGAACAATCGTAGTTCTAAATGTGGGTGTCAAATTATATAAACTCAAAATGAAAATGGAAGAATTAGTGACTTTTGTAAATATTTCTTAATTATGAAACAAAAAGAAAAAGCTATGAAAACAATGAAGCATACTTACCAAAATTAAAAACTTTTGCTTTTGAAAACATAGTGATAAAAAATCAAAAGGCAAACAAGTGGACAGAAGAAAACATATATGAAGCATATATCCGACAGAGGAATTATATCTAAGATATTTTAAAAACTTTTACATCTCAATAATGATGAAGTATATAAGCAAAAATAAAAAAATGGACAAAGATTTCGCTGAAAAACCTATATGGGTGAGTAATAAACACATGAGAAAAATGTTCCGGATATTTAAGAATTACGGAAATACAAATTAAATCACAGTAAGAGCCTCCTGTATGCCTACTGCAGTGGCTAAACTTAAATAGTGATTGTACTTCATGTTGGCATGGATCTGGGAAACTGGGTCTCTCTCACCCTGCTAGTGGGTATGGCTGCCTTCCAAAACCATTTGGCAATTTCTCAGATGTTACGCATAAACCTGTCATATAACCTGGTTGCTGTATTTGTAGACATTCGCCCAAGAGAGATGAAAGCATATGTCCACACTAATATTTTCAGCTTTAAGTTAAAACAAAACAAATACAAAAGATATAGTTTATGTTAAAAGAAAATAAACCTAGATCAATATATGGAAGCTAATATACTGGAATGTTTCAAGTTTCATAAAATGGACCAATGCCTCTAATGATCATTTATAACAAGATTCTTTGTAACAAAAAAAGAACTTGTGATCATGCTCATTTCACCAATTATTTTCTAAGATGTAGTACAAATCAGATTTTTTAGACATTATGGTAGAAAGAGAAAATGTGACACAGAAACACAAAGGGTGAAAAAAGAAATTTTGTAGAACTAATAAATAAGTTTGAAATATATGCTGTTGAAAAAAATAATTTTAAGACAAGTACACTAAACAAAAGAATTTATCACATCAAAACATCTTAAATATTTATAAATCATTTTCAGATGCATTTCACAGGACTAGTATGTGGTGCTAGATCATGAATTAGGCTGATGAACAAGATGTGGACTTTAGATTCTCGCCCGGAACCTCAGGTATCGCTTGAGGCCGTGGGCATTCGGGTGGGTGTTAGGCTTCCACCAGCTTGAGCATGTCTTCTAACTCCAGAGAGTCGATTACCTGGTGATCCTGCTCTTTAGTTTATAAAACTTAGCTTACAAAATATATTCATAAAGGAAGATGTATTCTTGGTATTGGTGCTCCTTCTTCATGATTATAATTAAGGAAAATTAAAGTTGTCATTGATGTATAGAATAGTCAGCTTAGAGACAATCTTAAATACACAAATGCTTTTTAAGTAGTCTTGAATAATTTACAGAAAGCAAACAAACTGCTGTTCCATTTATGCTCTAACAATTTGGATAAGGCATTTTAGCTAAAATTAAAGGAAAATGAATGCACTTCTGAACCATAATGTTAAGTGAGATAAATTGGACACACAAGCTTAAATAACACATGGTTTCTCTTACATAAGAAATCCAAAATATGAATCAAGAGCAAAATATAAAACACAGCACAAGAAATAGGATGACAAATCTTTTGCAAATTGGGAGGGGACCAAGAGATGGAGGCTGGTGAGGAATGAAAGAGGCTAAAAAAAGAAATTAAGGTGTATTATTGATGTGTATCAACTTTCCATAATGAGGGTAATTATCATGTACTACAAACATGTACTCACACAGAAGCAAAGATTGAATAAAACACAAAAATGATAGATATTATGTAAACTACAAATGTAGCAGATTTCTTCACTTTCTTTCAGTCATTCACATACTATATTAAGCTGTATAATTCATATTCCAATTGACAGCTACAAAATAAACTCTTCTAGAAATATGAAATCTTTATCTAATAACTCTCCCCATATGTTTCTGGCAAATAAATAATTGAGGCTTAAAAGAAATGCTATCTTTGCCCTGTTTCAAAGAACAAAGAACTAGTATCTTTTCTACTTCTTAAAAGAGGTCTTTGCATGATAGATCAAGTCACTTACATTTGAAGGAAGCCAATATTAATATTTCCTTTTCATCTTATAGTGCTTATAAAGCAGTTCAAACGATTTCCACACATCTGCAACTTAGATGTAGATACTCCATGTCCTCTAAAGATGTAATTTTAACATTTTCATGCTTCAAAAGGCGTCCGAAGGTCTGTCAAGCAATTGATTCTCCTAAATCGTCTGGTCACTAAGCCGATGACATCAGCCCCAGTCAATGAAAGGGGAAGGTGAAGTTTAACAACTGGGACAGGAAAGGGAAGGGGTCCCCTGCCATTTTCTCAGTCATTTCTTTAAAGAAGTCACCTATGAAGTCAGGAAAATGGGCAAATAATCTACAGCATTGTTTACCTTCTTAATTCATCAGAGAATGTGGCAGAACACATGACATTGCATCTCCGGTGAACAGAGGCAAAGTTGCTTCACAAATACGTACATTTCCTAGCCCTCTGCTCTGTCCTTTCCTTATCCCCTGATTTCTTCTAGGTTGTGTCATTCCTAACAATCACCCTAAAGTGATTTTTTCCTGATTCAAAAACAAACAAAACAAGATAATGTAACAAAAGATTAATTTATCAAAATTTTAGTTCTCCTTATATAAAATGAAAAATAAATACATATTGAACAAGTGCAAGCATATTGAAAAAAATTTTTACCTATTAGAATAACACTGGAGAGACCAGATGGACTTATAAACCTTGACTTTGTTTCTTTACAGAAGTACTGATTTCCTCTCCCCCAGGGACTTCCATGGAGCAGTGTTTGTTAACATTTAGTGTTTCCCATTTGGCAGTAATAATCTTCCTAAGTTTGACAAGATTTAAGTAATTTCAAATTGTTTTCAAGGTTCACTTTCAATTCATGTTTTAAATTGTAGCATATGAAGCATGTAAAACACTTGTTTCAATGAGAACATGTCGCTTGCATTTAGTATTTACACAATATGAAATAAATCATGTCAGAATTAATAAGGTCTAATTCTATTAATGTCAGAAAAGATTAACATAGGTTCCCTTTTCTAAGCAGACTTACCCGATACTCTTTGAATTATTCTTGACAGTGTTAAAATTAGACTAAGCCTACAAATAAAATAGGCCAGCAAATAAATTGAAGTAATAAATTAAGACATTGTGTAAATAAAGGTATCTGGGGTAAGAAGCCAGATCTGCTTGAAAATTCTTAGTAGATTTGTCATCAGCAATACAGTTATTACTCTATCTCCTGATGATTCTAGTTGCTTCTGAATTGAGCTTTTTTTCTTTTGCATACTGTTTAGTAAATGCAATACTTATTTTTGGAATGTAAAGATTTTGATGCTAATTAAAAGAGGCTACATCACAGTAAATGAGCATGCTTTAATAATAGAACAAAAAAGATTTTGCTTGTTGGGTTGATAGCCTGATCAGAGGTAGCCAAAATCCATTTCTTAACCTCAAGTCTGTGTAGTTAGCAAAAATGCACACGGATGATTTAACTTGAATTATACCTTTTATGACCACATTAATTCTGTTTCGTTACACAGATTGTTACTCAGGGGGAGCTGTTTCTCCAGAAAGAGGAAAAAATAAGATGTCTGTTTAATTTAACCTTTCACTGAAATTTTCCTATTAAGTCATGTAAAAGCATAGTATTCATGTGCACAAAATGTTATTATTTTAAAATATGGTTAGCATTTCAACTGGTATCAAATGAAATTTTTGCTATGTCTCATTAACGAAAGTATAGATCAAGTTGAGAGGAAAAGAAATATAAAAAGATAGCTAAAATTATCTGAACAATATCACCATGTTCTTAATGGTTAAAGTTCTTGACAAAATATATCATGAATATACATTATTCATTTTATTAAATATATGAATATGTAGTTAAAAAATTAGTGTAAACAGCTTTTATTCAAATCCCAAGGAATATTTTATGTAAGATTTATTATAATCCAAGTAAAAATGCTTAGTTTACTCATAGAGGAAAATTTTATTTTGATGATGAAGTATAAATAAATCATGATTTTATTTATCCAAAATGACTGTAGGACTTTATTATGCCATAGTTTGAAAATCATGGGTTAACACGTGGTTTCAAACAACAACAACGAAAACAATAAAATATGTTATATATGGAATGTAACTGAATAATTTATAATTTAGGTTTAATTATAATTTCTAATGTATCTATAACATGATATATTTTTGAAGAATTCAGATGACACTTTGAAATTTGAAAATGTGAGAGATACCCGCAGAGAAAGTGGTTGAGGTTAGAGAAATACTGCTTTCCAGTGAGGGGAAATGCTGGAGAAATTCAGGTTGATCCTTTATCCCTTACCCTTAGTTTGCTTATTTTTCCAGGACTGTGTGTGAGATGAAAGGTATTCATATCATTATCACCATCCTCCCTAAGTTTGTAGTTATACATTAATTGTCATCATGGATTATATATAAATTCACAATGACAATTAATAAAATGATTGAAACAATTCATTGCTAAGCACGGATAGCAAAAGATGTTGCACTAGAAAAAGGCCTGGGCTAAAGAAAATTGAACATAATTATGAAATAAGATTAGGGCCCAGGAATGACATATGACTGTAGGAGCCTATATAAGTAGGTATTGAATGCCAGTAATATGAGAAAATGCTGCCCAAATTCATCTGTATATATGGAAAGAGATGATTTACACAAGGCTGTTTATAACAAGGAAAGACTGGAAACAATCATGGCTTTCAATAATAGAGAAATACAAATAGGAATAATTAATTCATATTATATATTTAGCTAGTAATTAAAAAGTATGTTTTCTCAGATAAGTGTCTTGGTTACTTTTTTCTCATTGCTGAGACAAAATACCTGATGCTTAAATTAGGGAAGGAAAGATTTATTTAGCTTAGAATTTTGGAGGTTTCAGTTCATACTCAGCTGTCTCCAAGGCAGGGTGGTGGCTAAGGGGCAGCCATTCATGGTGGCCACAAGTGACAAGAGCACGAATGGCAAAAAAAGGAAAACCACACCTCCTTCACTCCCTTATATAATATGCCAGCTATCCACCCCTAGGCAAGTGCAGCACTCACACCACCAATCTCAGGGCTAGACAACGAAGCAACCACAAATGCTAGACTCAGCTGCCTCCATGACTGCAGGAGGTCTGGGGGGCCATCCAAACATAAACCATAACAATAAGGCTATTCAATTATTTGGAAAAAATCATTCAACACGTGCTAGGTGAAGACAAAAATCAGAATACAAAAGTTATATATAGAATGATATTAATTTATTTTAAAACTACAAGAAATTCTTTCTTAATCAAGATGCCAAAGTGAGTACTACTTGCAACCTCTTTCCTCTACAACAAACTTGCACACATAACACATGTGACACATAAATGCATAGCACATTTACACATATTTTTGTATTATTGTAGAACTTAAAATTTAACATATTTTCATGAATCAGAATCCAAGAAAGAAGTGCCAATATTAAACAGGGCTGGATGCTCACAGTCCAAGGTGACTTCAGAGAGTGTCCAGGCCACTAAAGGTGGAGCTTGGTTTCAGTTGTGTGTTGTTAAAATGAAAAACATTCTCAAACATTATGGTTTAAAAGCGTCCCTTGCAAGCTGGCAATGGGTGGGTCAGGTGGACCCTGCAGGTCTCTGCTGGTCTCTCTGGAGCTGCGAATCCTTTGGGTCACCTGGCTGTCCTGACTCGTGTAACGGCTGGCTCTGGCTCTCTACCGGTCACATGTTTCCACACTGGCTTTATTCTAAAAAGGTTAATCTTAAAAGGTAACTAGAAAGAAAAACAATCACTTTTTCATATCTACTTTCATATCTACTTTCTGATTACCAAAGCAAGTTACAGGTCCAAAATCATGATCAATTTTAGCAGGAAATGGATGAGATCATAGAGGCAGAAAAGTATGATTCATTAAAAGCCACTAATGTGCAAGAACAATTCTGATTACAGTGAGAATTCTAACACTGCATTAACTTCTCAGGGAGTTAAACTAGGAGTTTCTGCACAGCAGATGATAAAAGTCAGGCACTTCTGAGCATACTGAGGAACAGTTTCATGTTATATGTGTTGCAAACTAAAAGTTAAAAAATACCTTAGTAAATTTAGTTAAAAATTCCTATGGTATAAATAAGAAATTATACATATATATTCTAATATATTTTGTATGACTATATATATTCATGTATATTATATATACATACAAGAATATATATATTCACATATATTATATATGAACGGAAATAAGGAAAAATGATAATGAGTACTATAATACCCAGGGATGTAAAGAAAGAATAATGGCTATGAAAAACAACAAGAAGACAATACCAGTTGAAAACCTTGAAAAATACCCAATGAAAATAGAAACTTCACTGAGTGCTGCGAAGACTGCTTTTGGCTCAGCAAACAGGATTAATAAATAGCAAGTTGAAGAAATATGGGTTGACTATAGCTTGGAACAAGTCTGATTAATACCTCAGAGCAGAACCGTGAAGTGAGGCACGGGCTACATCAGTCAAACAGCGCTTGCCTGCAGCCACGTGAGCACAGAGGGCACGATGTTTGTTGTTAGGCAGTTTGGTGGGGAGGATTTTTGTATACTATTATCCAATATGACCTTAATTTTAAAAGGAAAAACAATATAATAACATCAAGTTCTGACAAGAATTAAGTTGAAGAAGAAGAATTAAAAAGAAAAATGCTTAATTCTGTTATCCTCAGTGTCTTACAGAGAACTTTGAGCTTAAACACAGGTGACTCTTACACATTGTGGCGTTGCGAGGAGCTGGGCCTGCGCTGTGCGCCACATTATCTGAGCGGATTGCGACTTCCTTTATCACGTAAATGCCAATTGTTTTGGTTTAGTAAGACAAATTGGGAAGATTTTCTAATTTCCTCTGCTAAAAACAATTTCGGTTCTTTTATTTCCACGTCTGACATCTCCCAAATTGGAGAAATTTACCTTCTTTTCGAGAAAACTTTAGACTTGACTCCACACTCAACGTATTTCTGTGCCATGTTGGCTCGAGAGCTAAGGCTCATGAAGTCCTGCTGGAGGAGTTGTGCCTTTCTGTGCAGTGAGAGACGTTCTTCCGAGCCCCGTGAGCTTGTCAGTCCTTGGTCACTGAGAAGCCTCACCGGCTCACTCACCAAGCCTGTCTCTGAACCGCTGATTAATCTGAGCATAGATGGTGCTGAACCAGAATTAAAAAGATCCTCTCCTTTTTCACCAGTCCTCAAATGGTTTAAAGTCATGGAGTCAAATTAAATTAACAGTCCTGGCATGGACATATGCTGTCTAACTGATTAGCTATTAAGAATGTTGGTATCCTCCCTGACTAGCTGGGACCCACACACTTATAGTTGCGTACTTTTACTCAAGTCAGTAGACCCGAACTTCTCATCTGACTACCAAGATACTTTTTCTAAACATTCAGCATGTCCTGAAGCATCTTAAATTGTGTCTTTTGCTTACTTGCCTATGTATTAGGCCACTTCCAGCTATCTCCATGGAACCTACCACAAACCATTGGCTCCAGTTATAATTTCATGAATATCCCAACACTGAATTTCAGATACCAGCCTCAGACTTCCTCTTATTCAAACAAGAGAGTTTGCTACACTTAATGAAGTTTAAAAGTCCTTCCTCTGGGATGGTCTCAGTGACAATCGTGGGTCATACTCCCAACTGGGTGTCCTGGGCATTTCGGCTTAAATTAATCAGAGATTTTTGTCTTAAGCAATCACACCACGAGATAACCATTTTCCAGGAATTCTGTGAATCCTTCTAGCAGACACCAAAAATGGGTTTGGGGGTCCAGAAATTTACAATTAGTGTTAGGTGGGGGGATGGTTTTGCTGCCCTCTAGAGGTAGGAGTGTTCCTGCGGATGCACTAATTAGGTAAACAAACATCAGGAATGAAATTCACTCAAACTGCCTTGAACTGAAATGTGGTTTCAGAAAAAAGGAAGAAAAAAATGAGAAGGCAAGTGTTAAACCTGCAACTCCTGAATCGTCATAAGGTCACCCTTGATATGAAACTGAATTGTATTTGCAATCAGTAGACGTGAAAATTACTAATGAAACTCAGAAATGATAGATCCAGCTACTAAGGAACTGGATTACCGGGTGCAGAAAGAAACACAGCCAGATATGCAGCACACTGATTATTAATATCTGTGATAGGTGTGACATAGAGTGAGCTTAGCCTTCAGCCACAGTCTTAGTGAGCAGCCTCGGCACAACTACAAAAAGGAAAATCATCACTTATGTCTATACCACCATGAATGGCCTGCTCTCATCTAAAGGGAAAATCAGGTAAAATGAACGATTTCTAACAAAATGAATGAGAAAAAACAAAGGAAAACTCAATAGACTCCTTCCAGTAGAAGAGACTCTTTAAATAATTATTAAGAAATTCACTACAAAATGAAATTCTCAATGCAGTACACTAGGCATGTGGGTGGACAGATGAAATTCCCTGCTGGTCCTCAACATCAAAGAGTCCTGAACACATCTGATGTATTTGCTGTTGACTGGAGGAATTTAAAAAGTTGTAAGGGAAAATATCAGTGAGAAGCCTGACTTCAAACTCCCTGGTCTTGCAAACTAAGCAGTGTAAGAACTGATGAAAGGGCCAGGGTCCCCTGCCATGATCGCCAGCGGGGAACATGGGGCTGTGTGCCTGGGAGTAAAATGATCAAGGAGTGGAGAAGAGTTTCCTGGAATGTCTTGATACAGGACTCCTATGCAGTATGATTCCAAAACCTGTTGGTGCTCTCTGAGATGCTCACAGAAGTTAAAATTAAATTGGAAGAATACAGGGATGTAATGTTGATACTTTGACGTCAAGGTACAAGAAGGGAAGAAATTGCAGCATTCATACAGTCTCTAGAGAAGTTCATTTTGTCTCCTTTATCCGAATGTGTCATGGAGATGAATGCTGTGCTGCCTGTGGGCCACTCCCCCAACCTAGGACTGTGCCAAGGAAGTCATATGAACTTACTCTTCAGACAGTATTGATTAGACATGCCAAATTTGATCACCTGGACCCACAGAATACCTGTGGAAAAGAGAGGTTCCACACAACACACTCATGTGGACAGCAGAATAGCACCTCTTGCAAAACTCTGTGAGCACAACTGAATGATGATTGCAGATACTTTAGACATGAAAATTTTCACGTGAGAGAAAAATACTAGCTTTCTATTAGGCATTAATTGAAGCTGTCCCTATAGCTGAATAATGTACGTATCTTGAAATATGCCTACCTATCATGTCTTGGGTGACATCAAAACTTCTGTAATGGAGAAGGTAATGTCCAGAAAAGTTCTATAATACAACAGTACAGTGTATGATTAGTATTCTGTTGACCAGTGAAGAACAGCTTGGTTCATGAACGACAATTTCAAAGTATGTGAATATTATTGTGCTTGGAAAATCACCACACTAAGAGTGGTGGATGGAAAGTCTGATTGAAGATGATAAAAACCGAGTACTTCAATGGGCTGAATTGCTTACTGCTTTACTTGAATGGATGGAAAACCTGGACAATATTTGGATTTTTATGAACACATGGTCAGTGGACAATGGCTTCTCCACTAACATGTCCACAGAGAAGGACAACAGAACTTTGGACTATTAAACAGACATGTACCTACTCGGGGGCTGGCTGTGGAAATATTTATGGTAATGTAAGGGGCACATGAAAGCAGGATTATGTTGATACCCACCAGAGGAACTTTTTCAGGATAAAAATATAATTGGAACTGGCAAGTGCACATCTTGCTGTGCTTGTTTGAGACGGTCACCTGGATCCCTCAGGAAACTGCAGCAATGCGAGGATGGGCTGAATCAAGCCACACACTTCCCTCTTAAAATACCCAAGGGACAAATTTCAGTAAGAACTGATTTGATTGCAAAATGGAAGATTTGAATTAAAAATGATTATGGGTCAAACTCTGTGAGGCAATAGCCTCACACTCAGGCAGCAAGAGAGACTGGTGCAGTAGCCCTGGGAAGCTACAGAGGTGTCCTGACCCCTACTGTGGAATGGACTTTTGTGTACTTGATGGCAGACACAAATACTACGGTGCTGGAACAGAGATTCGTTGTCAGTTTGGACCACCTAGTTACATCTTGTTCTTTTGTGTTTTAAAGAGAATAAAACCAAACAAAATAAAACAGAATAAAACCAATCAAAGCAAAACACTGAAAGTAACACAGGACTTCAAAACAGGATAATAAGAAGTCAACAATGCTTACCATAATGTCTGTTATTTTCTTCAACATTGCTGCCCAAACTATCAGACATTAATAAAATCAAACAAAACAGAACAGAATAAACCAATCAAAAGAGAGCACTGCAGAAAATGAATCAATAAAATGGAACAAAACAAAACAGTGAGAACAATACTGGATTTCAAAAACAAGATAGAAGGAAATCCCCCATAGTTGCTACGTTGCATATTGCTATCCTCTAAATAGATGCCCAGACTACCCACAAAGTCAATCAAACTGCACAAACATTAAGTTGTTTTTGTACCTCAGTTGCTATCAACTCAGCCAGTTGCTTACTGGGGGTGGGTGGGTCTTCTTGTCTCTCAGTCTACACACAGACTGACCCACACAAAGAGCAGACTGGCTTCTCATTTCTCTTCCCAGCCCCTCCTTCTCTCTGTCTCTGTCTCTGTCTTTCTCTCTCTCTCTGTTCTTTCATTCTCCCTCCCGTCTCTCTGATCTTCAGCATGTGAAGTGATGCTTGGATAATTAGACAGTTTTTCCCACCTCACCTCAAATTTGTTTCTTTAATGTTTAATTCATTGATCCTAAAGCTAGAGCTACAGTTCTGAGTTCTAGCAGTTTGAATAGCCCCTTAGTAAGAAACTGTAACTATATCTTTAAGATTTTGCTTCAGAACTTTCCCTTCTCCCCTCCTGAGTACAATGGTGTCCACAAGGAATGTAGCTACATTGCCTAGTGACTGAAACAGCTTGCTAGCTCTACACCTATGTATTCTTACTATATGTAAACTGAGATATACAGAGACAGATATATTTACTAGTGGTCAAATGTAACATTCTTTTTAAGAGTGGAAAAAGTTTGGTTAATATGAGTGTAGGTGAAACAGTCACAGTAACTGAAGGTAAATGGAGGAATACCTGAGCTAAGCAATGAATCAAATCCAGTATTTTATTGATGCCTCATTAGAGATTCAAGTAAAAGGTGATATATCCCAGGTAAACCATAGAAGGTGGCAGAAAGAATGAAGCCAAATATTGCCACTCTTACTCTTGGGAGCTGGCAAGGGCAAATGGAAGGTCAAGAATTGAGTAACATCATTCTAGGAGATAATCTGATCATGTGATGTGATGATGAATTGGACCACTCATTAATGACTGAGGGAGAGTCAACCAAAAGGCCACTACTTCTGACCCTTACACTTTATGCTACATTTACTATACCATATGGTGGTATAATGTACCTCAGGCATTATTGGCAAGGTTACAGTACTGGTACTGATGGTAGAATGTATTGGAAAATTGAATTAAAGCCTTCCCAAGGTGTAGTATAAATGAAAAATGACTGA
Organism: Dasyprocta punctata; assembly: GCA_004363535.1. Taxonomy (NCBI): domain Eukaryota; kingdom Metazoa; phylum Chordata; class Mammalia; order Rodentia; family Dasyproctidae; genus Dasyprocta; species Dasyprocta punctata. The sequence continues at coordinate 27,433 of RJWM01006309.1, read as the reverse complement.
TCGAGGTAGAGCTAGGTTTACCTGCCAGTTAATCGCTATGTGTAGTAGTTCTGTGCAAGTTTGTCATTAAGGTCAAAATAGCAGTGAACAGAGCAGGAAAACGGGTTATCAAATTACCTCAAAATACAAAAATGTATGGAATGGATTAGTCGCTGCTTTAGATCTTTCCTTACCTCCTCCAGTGGTGGTCACGTTGATACTATTGCTGTATGCCTTTGTTTTCCTAAAGTTCACAAACATTTTTGAGTAAACTGTACAATATGTGCCCATTGAAAATCTCAGTCTGAGTTTATTTCTGATTTTATTCACTTGAAAATGACAATAGGAAATCCATCGCTTTTCTAAGGGTGTGGCATCTTTATTTATCCTATGAGAACTTTACATTACTTAATATCTAATTCAGTTTTAATAGCCACGACTTTAAAAAGTTCAATCTATGTTTATCTCCACTAAAAGATCCAAAGAAGAGTGGAAAGTTTTTCTTTTCTCTATTAATAACAGACAAGTTGATTAATTGCAACTGACCAAAAGCTGCTTTTAAAAAACTCCTAACCGCATTGATTTATTTTGGCTCTCATTAAACTTTTAGAGTCACTTACTTTCCCTTTCCCTGGTCTATTTTAAGCTTCTATTCAGCAGCTTTTCATTTTTGGCAAGCATATTTGGAAAATGCACAAACCGAGCACCAGAGTGGGAGGCATCATGCAGCCTAAAAGCATCCCATGAAATGGTCACAGCATTTCACTTACTTCAGGATGAGTGCAGTCCTGTAATCTCCAACCCTGGCATCCTGCGGACTGGATGCTGGGCTCCGACAGTCGTCCTCCGAGCAGTGACATTCAAGGCACGTGATTTGTCAAGTAGAATCGCTACCAATTCCATGCGAAGTTTGGAGAAAGCCATATAAACGTTACAAAAATGTTCAGAAAACACATTCCTATCAAATGCTTCCTTATGAATTGTAAACTTACAAGAATGTGGTTGAAAAGCTAAACACTGACAGTGTATCACCTCAGGAACCATTTAGGAATGATAATTTTTAGCATCATTACTAATTCTTAGGAAGAATCCAGAGACAGGATGAAAAATCATTTGGTGTATAGTACAAGGAATGTAAAATACTTAAACATATATTAAACATTTCAAGTTTTAATCCTATAAGCATCAATATATTTGGTTGGTTCTCTTGACATTGTTCAAACAATAAATTACATACATATAAAACAATTTGTTACTTTCATGCCTGTCATTTTTAAACTGTAAATTTTAAATTGATAAGTTTTAAGGACAGTTTACAATTCCACTGTGATTTTCCTAGAAATGAAATATTCAGAAAAGATATATGCATGATAAATGGTCGATCTATCTGTATCCATCATCTGTGTTTGATATGTGTATGCGTATGTGTGCATAAATATCGCTCTATAAATATATGAACACAGTAGATCATTTTTATTGAGCACTTCCTTGGAAACAGGTGCTTAGCACATAGCATGAATTACAGCTTCCCGTGAGTTACACCAGCTTGTCCCCGAAATGGTCCTATACGGTGCCTGTGGCCGTTGTCCCATTTTGCAGTTCAGGAAACCAAGTCAAGCAGGACTAAACTGTTCCAAGTCGGACCATGTGGTAAAACCCTTTGGAAAACCTTTTGTTTTAGTCATATCTTTTGTGCCTGAACTTGTTTTAGATGAAATGATTTAATTTAGACACATCTCTTTCTTTCTCTTTTAAAGCACACTTATAGCATTCAGACACACACATTCATATAATTTGCATCTATATTCACACTTACATATGGTTGTCTATATGTTTAAACACTCACAAAATGATCATGTACACATCCCTGTGCTGATTGTTTTTAAGCGGTGTTAGGAGCCCAGGCAAGCCCTGTGTGTTGTCCTGAAAGACAGTTTGATTGAACCAAGACTGTGTTCTGTGGTGAAAACATTGCTTTCATGGTCACTATAACCTTCAGACTCTGGAAATCTCAAGACTGTGGCAATGGGAAATGAAGTCCTTCTTTGTGGCTTATTACTGCAACAATGGTAAGGGGCCGAACTAATCTCTGTTTCCCAGTGCCTTCTTAGTGTGGTGTTGACAGCACAATATGCTAGTTGTGAATTTCAGTCACAAGTAGAATTCTTAGTATATGTGCTGCCAAAGCGAGCACAAGGTACACATAGAATTCTTGAAGTTGACAATTCACACTTGGAGGATTTCTCCTAGCCGTGTTACAACAGAGCCTTAAACAGGCCATTTGATCAAGGCCGCTGTTCCAGCATGACGGGACAGCTGCCGGTGCCAGTCAGTTTTGTGGGCGTGTGCTCCCTATGTTGCTTTCTTTGATATTAAATGAGGTATTCATTTGTAGTGACCAGCAAGACTTTTTGAAAATCTGTGAATGATCATTCACACAGAGGTGTTACAAGAAGTAAAGGAGAGGTCATACCAATACAGATAAGACAAAGGATTTCACTTTTCATAGTGAGACAAGTCTAGTATCAGATTTCCACCAAGGAGGCTGCTGGATCTTCATGGAATGGTGCTGTAAAGGTTGTTTAGTATTTCTGTTTTCTTTTCACTATTCACCCAAAAGAATCAGTAATCCAACAACCTTGAAAAGTGGTATTGTATGTCATTGACTCTATGTAAAACCTGCAGCACTGCTACCAAGATCATTTTGACTGTGAACAATTAAATAATGCTAGGCAGAAGGCCTTCCCCACAGAAGAGTTTGAATAAGTGTGGGGAAAGGGCATCTCATCCTGTATTTTTACCCTTTGCCATAGTCATTCAAACTGTTCTGTGAGAAATGCCTTCTGCTAAATATTTACATGAAACACAAATTCCTTTTTACCCTATGTCAACTTCAAAGGCACCAGTAAATCTACCTCTTTTAAAATTATTGTTATCACCAGTGTTCTTCCTATGACTCCAATGAGACAGGCGCGCCATTACCCATGGTCTGTAGTCGGTGTCGATCAGGATTTCTGGCCACCTACGCTCATACATAGAAATACAGCCAGAGGGGCAGCCTCAAATCCCACACTGAGGAGTTTTCCCCGATTGCCGCTGTCGAGGCCACCTCTAACCGGAGCTGTAATTGCCATTCTCTTTCTCTTGATGTCACCCTTTCATTCAGATCAATGGTATCTACACAAAGGATTTTTTTTCTCCTGTTAGCTGATATTGGAAGCTTGCTGTGATCAGCCAAAGACTGAAATTGGACAAAATCTAGTGAAGAAATTCCTGCATCTTAGCTTTTTGGGTTTGTGTTGCAACTTCAGATTTAATGAGAATAATTGAGTGAGGGAACATGAGGCGGTAGAGGGGAAGGTATGGTGCTATGAGAGTGCAGAGCCCCCTGGGTATGAAGCTTACTTGTATCTCCTACGTGTCTCATCTAGTCTCATACATAGGATTTCCATATAAAATTGGAACTCTGTGCACATTAAGCCTCAAGATTAAGGCAGCACTCATTCATGATGTTAGTTCTAGGGTCATCATCATGTCAGGTGGAAAGGCCAGATCCTCAGTCTTTATTAGGATACCAACAAGTAAACCAGGTACTCTGACTATGAGAAAGAGAAAGAGAAAGAGAGAGGGGAGAGAGAGAGAGAGAGAGAGAGAGAGAGAGAGGGGAGAGAGAGAGAGAGAGAGAGAGAGGAGAGAGAGGAGAGAGAGAGAGAGAGAGGAGAGAGAGAGAGAGAGAGAGAGAGAGAGAGAGAGAGAGAGAGAGAGAGAGAGAAGACTACAACAAGGTTGAGGTGCAAAAGCTAGGAAGAAAGCTTTGAGGACAATCCAGGTGGACAACGGCCCCCGCTCACTTTTCAGAGCGTTTGCCCAGGAAGGGCCTTATTGTATATCGCAGTTCAAAACACTTGAAAAGCACCTCATCAAATGAGTGTGCACAAATGAAAGCAGAGCAGAGTGAGTTTGGTGTAGTTAATTCTTAATTGTACTCTCTCTTCCCTCTGGTTTTATTTATTGCCAAGCAGCTGGAAGTGTAGAATCCACCAGAGGGTGAATCACTAGTTCTCTTTTAATAGGAATATCTTTGTAGTAAATTGTTCAAAAATAGATTATACGTGAGACCTACATGATTCACAGTAGCTTGTTTTTTCTTCCTTAAATGTCATCAACATACAATCCTGTCTCAACAAATGCCAAGGCTGCACAAAACTGAGAAAATTTGAAGCTCTTTAAATTCTTATTACACTGAGTTGAGGAAATGTGTTCAAATCAAGAGGAAAACTTCAGTATTCACAACAAGAAGACACAAAAATTAACAATCTATTGACCTCTTTCTGTCCAGCTCAATGACTATTCTTTATCATTTAAAGACTTAAAAAATGAAAGAAAGTTTTGCTGCTATGACAGATTGATTTTAAACCCTCTACATATTTAAGGCTGTACTATTTGTGGCCAAAATACAGTCATCATGCTGGAACTGTCCCAGTCTTTGAAAGTGATGAAATACTTCAGGCTGACTGTATTCCATTGAGAAGATGCCTTATAAGGTGAACAGAGTTTGTCAAAGATACTGTGATTCTACAGGAAATGCTGGTGCAAGCTATGTAGAATGAGAAGTGAAGGATAAAACTATGGGTATCGAAATCCTTCTTTGTAGATGTAGTGATCAAGGATAAAATTAAACTTACAAATAAAATCAAGAGAATAGTTATCATCACCTCAAAATCTCTCAGTTTAGATTCCAGGGTAAATTTTCAAGACCGCATTCATTCTCAAACACAAATGAAAATAATTAGAATCATTTCTCAATCACGTGAAAACAAATCAAAGTGCATATCCCTAAGGAGATACTGAGGTGTTGATAATGTGTTGATTGCTATTTAAATATTACATCACTGTAGGTTTTTTTTTTGCATTTGTGTCAAATCACATGCTATTTATCAAATATGAACCAATTTTGATTTTTCAAAAGGAAAAACATCTAATGTGAAAACTATCTTACTTTTAGGTTTGAGTCTTGAAAAGGTATGATTATTTCTTTCTCTCTTTTGAGTTTTGCTTTTGTGTAGGTGTAGTCATTTTTTTCTCTTTCCTGAGGTGGCTTTGCAGCTTGGAAAACCTGCTATAAGGAAGCTTTTTATATTAAATTATACTTAGAATTGGTTTAAAGCAAATGTATAACATAAGCCCTGGGCATCACACAAGCAGTCTGCATTCCTGTAAGTAGTCGTGATCTTCCTTTTTCACCCAGGTCAATGTCTTCCCGCTCCCCAGAGTGGTGTCCTTAATGTTAGAGCACCTCTGTGCTTCCTTTCTAACAGTTAAACCCAGAGACAGCTCGGTCCACGTGTTTCTGATTTACTAGCCCTTAGCTCATCGCAGTCTGGTTTTGCGGAGTAAATGTGATGTTCAAGAAACTGCTGGGAGTCACTTTTCTTGGAAAAAGAAAATGATGTTCTTTTTTTTTATAGTTCACAAACATACTTCTAAAGACTTGAATTCATTTCAAATATAAGGAATCTCAAAGTCCAAGCGTGTTCTAAATTTGGCAAGGTGTTCTTCAATTTCTGATTAGAATGATGTCACAGTATGGAGCTAAGGGCAGACAAACAACAAAACCTCCCATTAAAAGGAGGAGAAATTGAATTCCCAGTGTTCCTTTCTCTTGAAACTCCCTTAGAATGAAGCTAAAACATCTTTGTACAGACACTGTCAATCCATGATGTCATCTTTCCCAGTAATTCTAGAACAAAGTTTAAAGTACTTTGAGTAAATCTGTTTAATATTCTTAAAAGGAATTTAAATATTTCTGAGTATTTTATTGCTCCATGAAATCCTTCCAACTCTCAATAAACAGCACGTTGAAGTTCTGGAATTTTATTTTAGAAAATAGGGCATGTATTTGAGAGAGAAAGAGAGAGAGAGAGAGAGAGAGAGAGAGAGAGAGGGAGGGAGGGAGGGAGGGAGGGAGGGAGCAGAGTGCTGCTGAGTTCAAAGCTTTTGTAGCCATGGTGCTAGGTCTTCCTTACAATCTCAGCTCTGTGATTCTGTACAAAATATTTTATCAATGTTCAACAGTTTCTTCAAATATAAAATGAGTGATAATAGTCAGCTGAAGTTTTGGTGAACAAACTTGATACCATGCCTACAACACAAGAAACAGTAGTTAGTGGTGTATTGTGTCAACATGATAATTTCTTTCTTTCTTTTTTCTTTTACTGTGTCTAACAAGAAATCTACTATCATTGTCAACTAATCCATAAGATGAGTTTTGAACGATAACAAAACATAATTTTAGTCATATTTCAGGAAAATTCCTTTGGCAAACTTATTATCTTACTGGAGAATTCAGTGTTTAATGAACTGTGAACCCATATTCCACTAGACCTCAAGCATATTTAATTAAAATTTTAATCATATGTGATAGATATTTGACCTCCCTACAAAGAAGATAAATGCTGGAGATTCTCTAGACACACTTTTGCTTCTTCCACCTCACCTTTTCTTTGATCACTATCTGTTCCTCCAGTATTTTAACAGGTACCAACAACAGTCTCAGAAGCTGGTACCAGTCCTCGGGAACCCCTGAAAACGATGACTGTGGCATAGATGCTTACTGTATCACAGATCATATTCTGGAAAAAAGGCAAAATTAAAAACATATATAAGCATTGTAATTTTTAAAATTTCATGTTTTTTTTACTGCTTTGAGCTTTGAATCATCACTACCTCCAGTGATTTGACAAAGCAGTGCGCTAAGCCTGGTCCCTGACAAAGTTTTCTCTTTGCTTCCCCTCGCGGGACCTTAGCGATGCTCAAGTCCACCCTAAAACGCTCTCATGCCTTTTGCTTGTGTTTTCACCTGAGCCCCACGGAAGTCGCTTGCCCACAATTCCTCACATTCTCGTTTCCCAGCTACGAGGCTGAGCCTGGCTCCTGGCAGCTCCCCCCCGGCGGCCCTGTGCAGCATGCCGTGCCTCCTACCTCAAGGATTTGTGAAAACAATCCTCTAATTCACTCACTTCTCTGAGTGTCATTTTCTCAGTCAGGTTGGAGTAATCAAAGACACCACAGCAACCCTTGTTCCCAGTTGACAGCATAGCATAGCATGCAGTGATCTTTAAAATCCACCCTTAATATTTAAGTTCTTAAAAAATGCTTTTAGCTTGCTATCTTATGGAAGGACGCCAACACTGCAAGCTATGTTTGTTACCGAGGCACAGCAGACTTGGACACTGTGCACGAACTACACAATGTAATTGTCTCATGCTGATACCTGCGGCATCGCCTGGCTCCTGACCAGCACCATCCCCGATTCCTCCTGCCCTGCCGCTGCGGTGCACGGTCACCTGCTGGGAACCCAGGGACTTTTTTGAGCCCTTTGTCTGTCTCAGTTCCTTCAACCCCTTCAAAAAATTCTAGGCATGGCATTCCTCTTATGATTGCACTCTCATTTTATAATCAAGGTGATCTTAATTGTGCATTTGATGAGTGTGTTTTTTCTGTCTTGCTTTTAACCTGAATCTGACCTTACCTACCACCTTTTTTCTATCCAGCTCAAGGGAAGAAATATCTCTGCATTGCTTGGATCACAACTTACTCATGAGACACTGCAAAATTCTAATTTAATACATAATCTAATTTCATCATTAACATAGAATGGTTTTATGATGTTTATATAAATCTAGGCACAGGGTTTAAATAAAATGAAGACCTCAATTCACATTGCTTCATAGGCTAGAGTAGACACTCATTGGCATAGTCTAATAGACTTCATTGTATTCAGCATTAATAACAGACTTTAAAAAATAATTTCAACCACCGATTTTTATTAGAATGAGATGCTATTAAAATATACATACTTTAAATACCTTCTTTAAAATAAATCCTTACCCCAGGTGTGGTGGTGCACGCCGTTAATCCCAGTACTCTGGAGGCTGAGGTAGGAGGAGCATTGTGAGTTCATAGGCTGGCTTGGGTTACAGCACGAGCACAAGGCCGGCTTAAGCTACATAGTGTGACCCTGCCTCAAAAAATTAGGGCTGGGAGTTTGGCTCAGTGGCTTAAACACCTGTCTGGCAGGCACGAGGTTGTGAGTTCGATTCCCTGATCCAAAATAAGTAAGTCCTTACATTTTGCTCTATTTTTCTGTGTTCTTATCAGTTCTATAAACTGTACTTAATTGATTCTGTTGTCTACATTCTACAGTGATCATAACCCAAGTGTTTACTTGGTTATGACACTTACCTGTCATTATGTTTGGAAGTAAATTGACAGTGGGGTTTGCCTTCACCTGTGGGAAATATTAGTAGAATGATACTACTCTTTCGCATAGGGTTTCTCCTTCACTGACGAGAATTGATTCTTAGCATGTGGGGCAAGATTTTCAAGGTGAGAAATGTACAATGAATACAATTATTATTTTGCATCTCAACGGCTTAATTTACAAATACTATTTTCATATGATCCACAGAAAGATGATATTTTATTTTGATTAAAATAATCACATTTATCTAAAATAATTCCTCTAGAATATGGTCTTGTTATGAGAAAATCTGTGAGTGACTTGTCCAGCTGAGAGACTGGGCGCTCATAACTCACTGTCGAATCACTGACGCATCGGGAGAAGCTGAAATTAAAAGTGTGTCTGAAGACAGATTGACATTCAAGGCCAAGTTCCTACCATCTCCTACAATTAATGATAGGATTTAGCTGGACAGACTCATCTAGACAAGTTGAAAAATTATTTCATATCCTGAACTCAAATGATTAATAAGTATTTTATCCCTCTCAATAAATCACAAATTTATTGAAGACACATGAACAGGCTTTTTTAAGTCCAAAGTACATCAATAAAGAATTTTATATATGTTAAGGAAAAATGTGACTTCCAAGTTATAAATGTTAAACATGCTATTGAATTTCTAAAGGATGATGCTAGAACTGTCTTTTCCATCAAAGGCATTGGGCTTCCTTGTGCTCTAATAATTACACAAAATCAGGACTTGTTTTCAATGTGCTGTTTTTATGGCTCCATAGTCACTCTCTAGGAAGAAGTTAAGCTTTTGGAAAAACAGCTGAAATTGTTACACATGTCTTTCACAGGTAACTTCAACCTAAGTACAAATTGAATGAGTATGCCTAATAGATTCTGACGATCAAGCAGCAGACAAATTTCTCCATGCACAGGAGCACACACCAGGCATCATTTACTTTCCCAAAGAAAAGAAAATAAATTGCTTGATAAAATAATGATATTATTGACTAAGAAAGTTGTTGAGAACAGAACTTCATGTGAAATTACAGGTAAGTTTCTATAACCCTATGACCGTTCTTGTGCACAAACAACATTTGTAATGGTTACTAATTAACAATTTTATATTAAATTGAAAACAGTAACACTTAATAATTTATAATGTATCACATATTTATTTAGATAATAATTTGATAAGCCTTCAGTGTAGCAGATATTGTGATAAACTATTAGACATAAATCACTGACTGAACGAGATATAAGATATTTACTACTTGCCTTCATAGATACCTGAAGTACTGGCTTTTTGTATTTTCCTAAAATAAAATACGGGTGACCTGATCATTGTTAAATATATTGAAATGATAGTGGGAAGCTAGTTTCACAGATGTTATGTACAATTAAATATCAATATTACTTCAACAGCAACAACAACAACAACAAAGTAATTATGTAAGACTCAAAGACTTTGCATGTGCAACTACTGCGCCCATAGCTGGATTTAAAATGCTGAAATCATTGAAGTTCTTCTCTGCTCTCACAAATTCCATCTTTTAGACAAAAAAAAAAAAAATACACAACCTAACCATGCAAACAAGTAAGTGCATCGGATGACCATCTTGTGGTACTGGGAAAAACAGAAGAAACTCAGGATACTGTAGATTCATCACAACGCATCAGGAAAGATGAAGTCCAGACATAGTATTTTTAGAGTACTCTCCTGGAAAGCTTACAAATGAACTACAACCAGACTTACAGTGGGAAACCAGGCATGTGAATAGTCCTTAAGACCATTATAGATGGAAGGAACAGCAAGTGAAAAGTCCCAAAGCAGAAAAATTGCTAAGAGTTTTGAGAAACTGAGCACCCCTGTAGATCTATACTGTAGACGGCAGTATATCTAGACTCCAGTTACTCATTCAAGTCCCCAAAAGTCTTTATTCTCAGTGGAGACCACTATGGATGAGGCTAAAGCGCAGAGATGGGATGGTCACACCTCTTCTTCAGAGAGCTCCCACTCTCCACGGTGTGAAAAGCACATTGCAAATATGCAGACTCTTCGACGCATCATCTGACGGCTATTTTCTGTAACATAAGCAAGAATTAATGGTAGCTAGATTTAATTTCATAGTAATTTATAAGTACATGTATCTGAAATTATAATCATCAGGAGTTACTGAGGAAATTTAGCCTCATTTAAAAAATAACATTTATTTAAAGGAATTGTCAACTGACACTTTTGTAGTTATGGTTAATCTATTAATTTTAAATATCACCTTGGAAAGTTGATCAGGGTATAATAAAGAGCAACAACTACTTCAAAGGTGAGACATGAATGCTTATAAGTTAAAGATGATTATTTAGCTTGATGTTCATATAGTAATATAACTGCATTTGTAGCTCATTTTAGCAAATGTCATGTTTAACAATGTTTAGGTAAATAAGAAAGTAATGCAATGTATTATATCTACATTATGGCATCATAAAGAAATGAGTAACTCTGCTTTAAGAAGTAATATTTCACAAAATGAAAAACAAATTACATTGGTTTTAAATATTGAATATAACTTTGTCAATTAGGAGGGAGAAAAAAGACTACTACCATGAGCAAATGACATCTGAAAATACATGAAGATATGATAGACAACAGGTATGGAACGTGAGAAATGTGGATAATGAGGTAATTGATTATAGCAGAGATAGTACCAGGATATAAATTGTTAAAGCTGGCTAAGCCTAGGAAAATCTGCATAGTTCATACTAAGGAGCTGGAATTCAGGAGGAAAGGAGAGTAACTGGATATTTTTAGGTAGGAATGAAACAGTTGAATCATATCTTAAGAGGATAACAATAGGGCAAATGATGAATTAGCACAGGTGTCAAACTAGTTCTTTCTTAAAAATTAATTTTGGAAAACTATAAAAGTTAGAGTAAAACATGATCTGAGCATAAAGCAAATGCACAGTGAAAAATTCAGAGACACTAAAAAACCAGGGACAATAAATATCAACATAAATAGTGAAGTATGCATGCAATCTTGTAACAGCATTGTCTTTGCTGTCCAGACATAGCAGTAAGAAGACAAGCTGGTTGAGAAAAGCAGCAACAGAAACATCTACTCTTATTTATCTCTATCTTACACCAGGTTGGTGATTGCTGCCCTATCACTAGGTAAATTAGAAATGAGTTACCCAGTGTAAGGAGCAGATGTGTGGCTCTTCTTGTGTCAGACACTCAAGAAAAATCTCCCCACCAACTACAAGAGCTGATGGAACACAAACAAAAAACAAAGCAAAAGACAAACAAAACAACAACAACAGTAACAAAGAACTTGCCTGCTATCTACCTGTGCTACAGCTTTTCCATTCCGATTAGTGTCATCTAGAGCTACCCCAGCTAAGGCTGCCCTTTTGCCTTTCTCTGAAGGACTTTACCAAACATGGTAGAGAACATCCCAAATAAAACGAGCTCAAAGAGCAAATGACTAAAATGTTGAGCACTGCACAGAGAATTATTACCTGCAGCATGCAGTAGCTAATATGAAAGAACCCTTGCAGGAAAGTAAGAGTGATATAGCTGGAGAATGATGCAGGTGACTGTCAGCCAAGTAGCCCTCAGATAAAGACGTGGAACAAGATAAACACTCAGAAGTAGAAACTTCAGTGTTTGGATAGCAGAGGTTCTGCTGCTGTGTGATAAGTCAGAGGGGACGTTCGAGGCAAGCGGGGTACGTCTGTCTGCTTTCATTAAGGAGCAAATGCCTGTTATAAATCAGTTTAGTAGGAGAAGGGTTTGTTCTGGCTCAGTTATGGTTTGATTCCATTCTGTTGTTTGGATAAAGAATTTACTTCTTTTTTTCTTTATTAAAACTGAAGCAGGTTCTTCAACTGATACCATATTTTGAAAACTACTGTTCCAAGCCAGGTGTGAGGGTGCAAGTCTCTGGTCTCAGCACTTGGGGGTGGTTGAGACAGGAGAACTTCTATGAGTTCCAGGCCAGCCTGGGTTACAAAGTGAATTTAAGGCCAGCCTGAACTGCATAGTGAGCCCCTGTCTCAGAAACACACACACACACACACACACACACACACAAGAAAACTACTGTTTCAAAAGAAATAGTGAAAAATCATTTGATTTTATTAACTGTAAATTACTGTGCAGGATTAGAAAATTGTACATCTATAACTTCTAGTAAAGCGGACTTTATATATTTGCAATGCTCATGTAGACACTTTCAGAAAGTCAGAGCAGATCACCTCCAAAGATAATGAATCAGGTTGGCATCTCTGGAAGTGAGCAAATAAAGTAATCTTCTAAAAACTAAATGGAAAAATGAAAATTTTGAATTTATAACTTGCTAGTCAAAGTGTTACGCAAATTAAAGTCAAAATACTTCTGCTCTCAACAACTTTTTGTATATGTTTAGAAATATGGATTGGAAAAGGTCAAATTTAAAAATTATTTTGAAAGATAATTTCAAATAAAAGGAAAAATAAATGCACAAAAACTTAGTTAAAAATGCAAATATAAGATTAACTTATTAAAGGCTATTTTACAGGGGGGTCTAAAGAAGTGGAGGGATGTTTATAGTAATAGTTAAGTTTATATCAGTAGGGCTAGGTTATCCTCCCAAATTGTTTGTTTGAACATGGGTCTAATATCACTGCAAAGGTTCATTGTTTGTTTGTTTTTGGTACTGGGAATCGAACTCAGAACCTCGCTCTCACCAGGCAGTCACTATGCTTCAGAGCTATATCCCTAACCCAGCTGTGAAGGGGTTTTAAAATATCAACATTTACCATCAGTGGAACTCACGTAAGGCTGATTCATCCAGTCAGGCTCAGGGCTTAAGAAAGTTGACAAGCTTCCCAAAAAAGAGGTCATTCTGTCTCCGGGCTGCAGAGTAGAAACCCTGGGAGGACTTCAGTCCCCACACTGCCTGACCTGTCCCGAGGGGTTTTGGATCCAAGCTGAAGCATCAGCCCGCATCTCAGGTGCTGGGCTTCCTACTGCTTTACTGAGCGCAAACCCCCACCCTCCCACACTCCCACACCTAGTTGGGCAATTCTTTCAACAATTCTTTAAAACAAGCAACAAACCTCCTTTGTTCTCTCTGTTTTTGTAAGTCAGTCTGTCTGTGTGTCTGTCCATCTTTCTCTCTTACTACAGGATATTTATAGTTATAAATAGTTATATCTATATATCTAGGAGATATTTATAGCCCTTAATAACTTATATATCCTAATATTTATATATTAGCAGATAGTTCTGTCTTCTAATAACTCTGTTTCCTGGAGAGCCCTGGCTAATAATTCAGCAGTCCAGAATGAGGCAGAAGGGGAAGCCCAGGCATAGCCAGTGTTCGGGTTCGTGTGTGTAAATAAAATTGCTGTGCTCAAGCACTACCATATTTGGCATTGGGGAAAAAAGTCCACAAATTTAGTAAGAGTTTTATTTTAAAGGTAAAAAAACATAGGGTTTTTAAAAGAAAAAAGAGACCTGTTCACTGAAATGTAGAAAAGAAAAAAAAGTAATAAACATCTGATGTACAATATACAGCATTTGAGAAACATGCTTCTATGTAGCAAAGAAATAAAGCAACATCACATTTGATTTTAGCAGTGCCTCAATATCTGGCATAATGGATACATGTATAAATAATGTAAAACAAAGAAGAAAGAAAATACTGTATGTTGCAAAACATAAAGACAAATGACATCATTGCCTTGAACACCTATTCACTCTCCAATATTCATGAGATCTGAAATGATTAAAGGAAGGGTTAAAAAATCAACCAATACATTTCAGTGCTCACTGCTCCTTCAAACACTTTCAGGTGAGGACAAAAGTAAACCAGAAAAGGTGTCAAAATACTTAAATGTCATAATTTACATACTTGAACTCTGGTATGCATATATATACATATATTTACATATATGTAAAATTGTATAGGCTACAAATTTAAAATATATTTTAAAAGATTACCCATGTAATAGCCACTAGAGGACAAAAACTTCCAAGATGTCAAAGTTATGACTTTGTTTTCCAAAAAAGACTACAGGATACTTACAGTTCCTGAAACTCAAGAGTCTGTCATTTGATAGAATATCCACAGATTTGATTTTGTCTCATAAATTTAGATTTAGGAAATTCCTTTAAATATATATATATACATATATCTGCCATAAATATTATATGTTATGCAAAACTTTTGAAACATTTTCTTTATTAGTAGGAAAGTACAAAAAATATTCACCATCATTGATGCTGTATTTGAAAAGGAAAATTGCCATTATTAGCCAATTACATGTTCTTCTACAGGGAAAAGCCAAAAAAATCAAGTAATTATCAGAAGAAATAAGAGTTTATCACAGTTGACAGTAGATCATCATGTTGTAAACTCCATGAAAGTTTATTGAAGTTCCAGATAGAGTTTTTGAGGAAAAACTAATGCACTTGATTATTTCCCCTCTTATTATCCTTCTGTAGAATTTGAGCTCTTCTGCAAGTGATCCAGAGCCACCGCCTTCGTCAACTATCTTCCTGGCATGCTGACATCATCTGAGATACATTTCCTTTCCACTGGAGCAAGTGTAATGTGAAAACATATCGAGTCCTAATATCAGGTTAATCCATTGTACAGTCCGATCGTTGACAGAGTGGGAGAAAAGAGACAGAAGACGCAGACTTAGCGGCAGCACGCTAGCGCAACTTCAGTTGTTTTCTAGCTTATCACCATGTCTCAGCTGCCACACCAGAAGCAAGCAGTCAGTAACAATGCCATTTCAGCTCCCGAGCCCTTGCCGCCCCCTGCTCCCAATTTCTGCTTTGCTGAGGCAGGAAGCCCTGAGGAGACTTTGCCCTAAAGTGACCTCATTACAAAAAGCCCTCCTTCCTGACCAAGGCTGCACCTAGTCCCCACACACATTGCCAAAATTCAGGCCAAATAAGGAAAGTTCAGGCTACACTCAAACCCAGAAATCAGTCCCTATATTAGGTGTAACCACCCAGTTCCAGGGGTCGGCGTTCTGAACTCCGTGTCTGGTGTCATTCTCTGGCTAATACAGTTTGTTTGCCTTTTTCTTGGCCTCAAAGGATGACGCTTTGCATTTGCCAGGACATTTTGGAAGCCCCAGTGAGACCTCTGTGGATGGCTCACTGAGAGGAAAGATGGAGACTCCGAACCTAGAACCTGTGGTTAAGGGAACAAAGGTGCACTGACTGAGTTCCATCAGTTCCCTGGGTCACAGGGGAAAGGGGAAAAGCTCATCATTTGAGGCAGGGGAAACAAGACAAGTTTGACTGACTTCGGTAAGATTTGACTTCGCTTTGCTCATCCAGGGACATTGTCTTTCCCAGGCATTTGAAACCCTTAGATTACGGGTCCTGATTCCCAGACATGGGGATGGTGGGTTCCAGTCTCTGACTGGAGCTGGGGACTGCATTTTCTTCTGCAGCGCCAATTGGTTGCGATCATGTCGGTTGGGCTAGATTCCATCACCTGGGTTTTATATGTCTGTCTTCATTCATGGTGTCTTTGCACTGCCCACGGACTCATGATTTCAAGTATCGCTGTGTGCATCACCGTGGCCATTGCACTCCTTCCTGGCCTGCCTGGACTCGTCTTCCTACACACAGCAAGAGACCCCGACAAAGGTCAACTGGCTAAGCCCACCACTGAAGTGGTGGCCATCTCCAGTTTCTAAGATTGGGACTGCTATTTGGACTTTTGGTAGAGTGGGGTCAGGACTGATCCAGTAGGTGAACAATGCTCCCATGTGCAGTTGCCACTGTGGGAAGCAGCCCCTAGAAAGTCACTGCTCTGGTGTGCATGATTAAGATCTTCAGTAAGTTTAAGAGTGACTATGGGGTTAACATGAAACCTAGAAAGTTACAGAGACTATGGGAGCTGGAACAGCCCACTGGCATTGGGTGGCCAACCACAGTTTCCCTACACCCCAGGCTACTTTCTGGGGGTGAGAATTAGTCACCCCAATCAGTTTCCTTATTGACTCCTGGCTATGAGTGGTGAGGCTTTCCTTTTGGGTTAAAATGTGTATGTGTGAGACCCCAGAACATATCCTCCTTCTCAAAGGAAGGGGTCAGTTGGAAAAGCCTCAGTCAGAGGTACTACCTTTAGCCCTCCCTTGAAATGTCCACACCACCTGCAGCCCCTTGTCCACAATATCCAGTCATGCACTGGGCCTGGCAACAACTGTCTCCTAAGAAAAATCCTGACTCCACATCGGAGAATTTATCAGCTGCCAAACCTGCACCTTTCTTACCTCTGTGGCAAATGTTAGCTGTGAGGGAAGGGAGAACTACCTGGCCAGTAAAGGTATATGTCCATTTTAGTACTAGCAATCTTTATAAATGCAAAGCTCAAAACTTCATCCTTTTCTGAGCAACTCCATGCTCTGATCACCCTCCTTGAGTCTGCTTTTCAGACCCATTGCACCATTTGGGACAATTCTCAGCCATTATTGTTAACCTGGTCTACCTCCGAAGAAAGACATAGAACTTGGAAGGCTACAGAAGGTCGGATGAGGCAAGATACAGTAGGCATGGAACAGCTAAACAGGAGGCTCTTAAGGGAGCCTTCCTCAGGGAAGCCCCCAACCAGGACCTAAATACCACTGATGGCATGAGGCTGAGAGGGGCCAGCATCGAGCCCTGTACCGGGGTTTCAGTGTCGCTGCTAGGAGACCCACTAATTAGAATAAGGGAGTGGAGATATTTCAGGGGCCACCTGAAAATTTGACAGCATACCTCAAACATCTGGAGACCTACTGGACTTATACCCTCTTTTGATCTGGAGGATCCCGAGAATGCTCAGACTGTTAATATGGCCTTTGTCACTCAGTCAACCCCTGACATCCACCATAAATTACAGAAATGGGAGGGATTTGCAGGCATGAACATGACTCAGTAGGTAGAGGTAGTTTAGAAGGTTTATCACAATAGGGAGGAGATGACTACGAAGGAAGAAGAAGAAAAAGAAAAGAGATGACAGGAACTAGAGGATAAGAAAGAAAAAAGACATCAGAAGAACAAGTCAAGGTCTTAGTGGCAGCATTTCATGAGGCCATCAAATTAGAATCAATCAGTAACAAGAGTGGGGGCCCAAACTGGAAACACACTGCTTCCCCTTAGGCCCAGAACAGTGTGCTTACTGCAGAGAAAAAGGACATTTAAAGGGGGAATGTCACAAATTGCTTAAGAAAGAAAAGGATATGGGGCTGGGAACAGAAACTGAAGAAACCTCAGACTAAGGAAGTCATGGGTCCCTGTCCCCTGGCCCCAGGGAACTGACTGTAACACTACCCATGTTAACTGTCGATGTCAGGGGAAACCAATCAGGTTCCTGGTGGACACCAGGGCAGAGGTTTCCTTGGTCATCACCAGAAGGGGCCACCTCCACCTATTGTTTTTGTGCTCCCAGGTGAGTTCAACTGGGGTGCCAGCTGGCCAGTCCCTTTTTCCTGTTGGTACCTGATTGTCCTTCCCCTTCCTGGGATGAGATCTCCTCCACAAACTGTGAGCCCAGATCTCTTTTTCCCCTCGGGAAACCACTCTCTTAGTAGGTGTGCTTGCTCCAGCCCACCTCCTTACTGTCACACTCCCTATGCAGGAGGAGCGTCATCTCATAGAGGGAGCAGACTCAGCCCTTGTTAACACTGTCCCCTCTTTTTGGACTCATCAGTTCCCCTTGGCTGGGTGAAGACAGCCCCCTGGACTGCAGTTCGTGTTTCCTGTCATTGCTGTACTGACAAGACATGCAAGGTTGGTCCAGCGTAGAAAATATCCAATGGTCGTGGAAGCTAGGAAAGGGATTAAACCCCCTATTCACAGGTTACTAGAGGCTGGGATCTTGAAGGAATGCCAGTCTCGCTGGACACCTCTTTATTGCGTTTTCAAAAGCCAAGGACAAATGAATACCACCCAGACCAAGACTCGCGTACCATTACTACATTAGTTGTAGCGTACACCCCACTATTTCCAAACCTTGTGCTCTGCTTAGCCTCCTTCCCTCATCCTGAACCTGGTACATGGTGCTAGACTTAAAGGATTCTTTCTTTGGTATTCCCCTGTCTCTGAGACCTCAGGGATTGTTTGCTTTTCCGTGAGAGGGACCTGAGGGAGGAAGAAAGTGCCAGTTCACCTGGACAAGTCTCCCCCAGGGATTTCAGAACTCTCCCATGATATTTGGGAAAGTGTTGTCCAAGTACCTGGTGTTTTTTGGTCAAGAAACCCTGATATTTCCTTGCTTCAATATGTCAATGACCTGCTTCTAACAGCCAAAATGAGAGAAATACATCAGATGGGAACAGGAAAGTTGCTGGCCCTGCTGCAGGACACTGGGTGTCCAGGAGAAAGACCCAGACTGTGTACAGTCAGTCAGGTGTCTTGGGTTTGTACTTAAAGATGGGACTCAGGTACTGTTGGCATCCTGAGTCCAGGCTGAAACCTCAAGGAGCCTTTCTCAACAAAAGACCTTAGGGAATTCTTAGGAACTGCTATCTTTGGATCCCTAATTTTGAAACTATTGCCAAGCCCTTATACCAGACACTTAAAGATGGAAATGGTCCCCCATTAAACTGGAGCTCTGAATGCCAACTGGCTTTTGATAGCCTCAAAAAGGATTCATTAAGCACATTGGCTCTGGACCTAATACCGCCAAGCCCTTTCAGCTGTTAGTGCACGAAAGGGAGGCACTGCCGGGGCACTCTAACTCAGGCTCTGGGACCGCGTGTCATCTAGTAGCATATTTGTTTAAGAAACTGGACAGCGTAGGGGCAGGAGGATGGCCTCCCTCTTGTGACTCATGACAGTCTCTGCCATCCTGGTAAAAGAAAATGATTAGCTGACCTTGGGACAGGCTTTAGAAGAGTAAGCTACCCATGCAGTTGAATCTTTGCTAAGGGTTCCCTTAGCAAGTGGCTGTTGGTAGCCAGGCTAGCCCAATACCAGGGGGTCTGTCTAGAAGATTCCAGGCTGACTCTAAAAACCATCCAGGCACTCAACCCAGCCTCATTGCTGCCTACATCCATGGAGCCACTCAAGCATGACCGAGCCAGGTCAATTGAAATGGTCTACTTGCCAAGACCAGGCTTTGAGGACCCCGATTTGACCCTGTGCTCGAACAGCAGCACTATGGTAATAAATGAATCCTGGAGGGCAGGAGCAGCTGTCGTCACACTAGACCAGTCAGGTCAGAGGTACTTCCCGCTGGGACACTGGCCCAGAAGGCCAGCTGACAGCCCTCACCTCGGCCTTAGAGGGAGCGGATAAGTAAATCAGTGTCTACACTGACTCTTGCTACGCCTTCACCATCCTCCACATGTGCGGGGCCATATACAGGGAGAGGGGCTCCTGATGGTAGGCAACAAGGTGTTAAAAATCCGTAACGAACTTTCAGCCTACTGCAAGCAGTTTGGCTGCTGACAAGGGCGGCCAGCATGCACCGCCCTGGCCACCAACAGTGAGACTCTGGAGAGCCACAGTAACTGTGCTGCAGACTTTGTTGCCAAACAGGTGGCAAACTTGAAGGGCTCTGTTCCCAGAAAGATGCTAGTAGCACCCTCCCTAAAGAGACCACGGTGCTCTGAAGCTGAGTGGAAATGGGCCGAGTCAGAGGGGGTGACTGATAAAAACGGATAGCAGGTTATGCCAGGAGACATTGTATTCCTTCCGGAACCTCTGGGACATCTCGTGGTACATGACTCATTCGGGAATAACTGCCATGGTGGAGTTGCTTCTCTGGTAGGTATTTTTGTATCCCTAGACTTTAGGCATTGTGTTCCTCTGTGATTGAGAGATGTGAACTCTGCACCTGCAACAACCCTGCACACAGCAGCCCCACCAACGGCCTGGCATCCAAAGGTGTGGGGACACCCCTTTTGAGGATGCCGAGGTGGATTTCACCAAAGTGAAGCCAACAACTGGGAACTGCAAGTATTTGCTGGTTCTGATTCACACATACTCTGGGTGGGCGGAGGCCATCCCAACTAAAACAGACTTCTCCCGAGGTGACCAAGGCATGCCTAGAGTTGACTGTTCCCCAGTATGGAATCCCTATGAAGGGGTACCTACAACACCACTCTAAATGGACTTCGTTTTAGTTCTCCGTAGTCCTCCTGCGTACCTCTCCCTCTTTGCTGAATCTGGCAGACAACGCAGCCACGAGATAGACCTTTGTCCTGGAAAACTTCATCTCAGGAAGCCCCTATCACCACTAAAGCCACACCTAGTCTCCACCCAAACACCACGGACATGACAAGAACCTCCGCTGCAGCACGCCACACTCAGTGAGGCCCTGGCCTTCTGACCAAGGTTATGGGACCACGGGGGAAAGTGGTGTGTGGTGTGTGGTGTGCCTACGGAGAGTCACCAGGAGAAAAAGACGTGTCCTAAGCTTTCATGGATAGCAACTTGGTCAAGCAATGGCTGTGACTCATTCAAATGGCTGACACTGACAGAGGAGCTAAGAGGTGCTATACATGGTTCTAAGGTGATTCCCAAGGAGACTTACTGACTTTGATAGATAGTAAGAGATTAGTTGTTATGAATATGGGTCTTGCTTTAGCTTGGTCTTGGACATTCTGCAGAAATGTATAACTACAAGAGGTATTAAAGTATGTTATAGTAAAATGCTAGTTATAGAAAAACCTCAGATCACTAACACCTTCTGTCAACATCCAGCTACACTGGTAACTGACTGCTGTTATGGATTACTGTGCTATATGTAAAACTGAATTGCTAGACATAGGTTGAATCATGCACTGCCCTGGATAAAAAATGTTGTTTTAAGCCATTAGTTCTGAGGTCATTAAAAAACCCTAAACAAAGTTCAGGAGTACTTTGACAAATGTGCCTTCCAAAGCTGATACTCCCAGATGTATAACTGAAACTCTTGATGGACTTCCTTTCTCACCAACTTGGCGGGTCCCCTAACGCTGCTGCTAACCATTGCTCTCCAGCCTTGTCTGGCCTGATGGATCTTTGAGAGACTTCATACAGAGTTAAACCTGCTACAGCTCCTGGTCTTGGCAAAATATCCCAGGTACCAGTCCCTAAAACTGCAAAGTTTGTAAGGACATCTTCCCCTCCATATGGAAGACTGTCCTTGAACGGGGAGTGAAGTGGCAGCTACAATGCCATTTTAAATAGATTCCATTTTAGCTCTCTTCAGTCTTTCTGTCTACCCCTCCTGATTTCCTCTTTGCTGAGTCATGCAAACTAAGCAGCCACAAGACGGACCTTTGTCCTAGATGACTTCATCTCAGAAAGTCCCTCTCACCACTAGCACCACTCCTAGTCTCCAACCCTGGTACCAAAACTCACACCAAGTCTCCAACCCTAGCACCAAAAATCACACCAAACAAGGAGCAAACCTCAAACCTGGACATTATCCCCTATAAAATACCCATATGCCCAGTCTTGAGGATCGACACTCTGGACTCCATGTTGGATGTTGTCCTCCATTACTAAAGCTGGTTTGCCTTCTTCTCAACCTCTGTGGATTACTCTCTGCAACTCACTGCAACACCTATAACTGAGTTCAGATAATGTACCAGAGTTTGTAGGCAAGGTGATCCAGAGGCCTTAGCTATCAAAGTAAAGCAAAAACTTTACATGGCCTACCAACCCCAAAGCTCTGGGCAGGTAGAGACAAAACTGCACCCTCAAGCCCACTAGCTAAATTTTGCCAGGATACAGGTGCAACCTGGACAGCTGTGTTGCATGTGGCCCTCCTGTGAACCCATTTCACACTGCATCAAGATGACCTCGCTTCCTTCCAGATCATGTTCAGATGACCTCCTCCACTGGAGCCAGGTTGGAAGAACTTCAAGATGCTGGGTCAGTTGACCTCCACTGCCAGATGAAGGCACTACATTGAGTCCCAGGAGAATTACAAATGGCTGTTTTGGAGCATCATCCCATACCCTTGCACATGCCTTTGCACCCATTCCAGCCTGGGGATCAAGTTCTGGTCAAAAGCTAGAAAGACAAGCATCTTCAGGCCAGATGGGAGGAGCCACATGAGGTCTTACTAACCATGCCCACTGCTCTTAAAGTTGCAGGTCTGACCTGTGGATCCATCACTCTAGAGTCAAACAGTGGACTGTGCCCTCTACTCCTGCTGTGCAACCTGCTACAATCCCACTCATGGATAATCCAAGTCCAGTTACACCTATGGATTGAAGAGATTCCTACATAGATGTGCTCTTCAGTCAAAAACGTTATGACATCCTTAAGCTGGTTTCCACTTCTGGCTGAGATTCTTGGTGAGGTAGTTCAAGGCTACCTCTGATATCAATTCATCCTAGCCCAAACCATTGGGAGTTTCATTCTAAACTGGACAGATTGGGCAGGACATGACCCTGTTGTTTTGAGGGTTGACATAAAATCTTTGTGGCCTGCACTGCCCTTCTACCCTTGTAAAAGCAGGATTATGTTTATGCCCTGGGGGAGGTCATGGAGGATACAGAGACGACTATTCCAGCAATGACTATCAATCCCCACAGTGGGGCTGTGAGACTATAGTGATATTCCATGACCAAACTTCACAGGCACAGAAAGACACTCTGATAACAGTCAAATGGCAATCAGTGTGGAGGCCCTGTTTGAACAGTTATCATCAGCTTACTGTCCAAGACCCTGAGCATTGGCACTCAGGGAAAGTTTGTGGGGTCAGGTTATACAAAACCAGTCAAGACCCTGGAGTCTTTATCACCATCCAAAAGACCTTGTTGACTGATTCTGGGCCCTCCCCAGACTCTGGCCAAATTCCCAAGCCTGGGTGGTCAAATCTTGTCCCAGGGCCAACTAACAATTCAACCCCAATCACTCCATTAGGGGTCTAAGGGATTCTAGGCTGAGTCTTCCAGGTCATAAATACCACACAGCCAGATGCTACCTGGGCTGTTGGCTTTGTATCAGAATCAGGCTACCTTACTATAAAGGACTAGTCTGCCCTGAGAGCCTCATTAAAACAACATGAGTTGTCCCTGATCCCATCTATTTTGATAGAAGTTGTCTATGAAAATGAAACATGTGTGGGCCATGGTGCCTCTGATTCCAATGGCATTCTGCAGCTTTATGTTGCCCCCCACCTGAGCAGTGAGGGCACCTGATGGTTCCTGGCTTTTTGGGACATGGATTATTCGAAATCTTAGATCCACAGCATCCTCCTCCAGGAGTGTGTCCATTACTCACCATACTCCATAGGATGACCACTCTGGAAGGAGAAGAAGGGCCAGGGATCAGGGCTCATTATCAGTCAGTCCAAAAATGGCCCTCCCTGGTCCTTCTCTCTGCCTCCCTGGAAGCCTCAGTTACGGGCTCTTTCACTTTGCAGGTGAGTGCTCTAGTCCAAACTGAGACTAGAATTAATGAATTTCATGAGATTGCACGGCAGTGAAAGATGATTTATCTGGGGTTCAGCAAACTGCGCAACAATTACATGACTAGGTTCACTCATTAGCAGAAGGTATTCTTGCAAAACCAGAGAGGCCTAAACCTCCTCCTTATGGAACAAGGTGCTATGTGGGCTGCTCTCAGAGAGGAATGCTGTTTCTATGCCAATAATTCAGAGGTTATCAGGGAAACCCTAAGCAAAGCTCGAGTACCTGAATAAACACACCAAAGATCACCAGGCCCCCCAGGGATGACATACCCAAATGTATAATTAGAATCCTTGGTTGACCTACTAATGAGCCTGGCAGGTCCCCTGACTATAGTATTATTAGTCCTAAAAGCTGCACCGCTTAGTTTGATGAACCCCAGACAGGTTAAGCACAGGGCCCGACCAGATGCAGCTCCTAGTTCTGCCTAAGCTTTCCCAGTATCACCTGCTAGACCAAGAACGCAGAATTTGAAGGACTTACTTTCTTTGGCTGAAAGTGTCCTTGAGGAGGGAATGAAGCAAGAAGCAAGCAGTAACAAGGCCATTTTAGTTCAAAGGCCATTTCAGCTCCCGAGCCCTTGCCAACCACTGCTCCCAATTTCTGCTTTGCTGAGGCATGCAGCCCCGAGGAGACTTTGCCCTAAAATGACCTCATTATGAAAAGCCCTCCTTCCTGACCAAGGCTGCACCTGGTCCCCACGCACACCACCGAAATTCAGGCCAAATAAGGGAAAGTTCAGGCTATACTCAAGACCCAGAAATCAGTCCCCATATTATGTGTAATCACCCAGTTCCAGGGGTTGGCCTTCCGAACTCCGTGTCTGGCATCATCTGCTGGCTAATACAGCTTGTTTGCCTTATTCTCAGGCCTCCGTGAATGATTCTTCAAATTTTTCACAGCATCCTCCCCTGAGGGTGTTGGAGTGGACTCTGTAGGGCTATCTATTGTTGGGCTTCCATTCATCCACTTCCTCTACTTGGTGTCAATGTGCAGACGTTATAGAAGGTGTTGGACCAGCCCAGCAGATTATGACAGGAACACTGTCAAAGTTTGGAATTCACATAGCATTTCTTGACTCTTTTGGGGAGGGATTAAGAATTAATATTTTAAATATACTTGCCGTTATCTCTTATTGATTTAAAAATATGTAGAATTCTAACAAATTATTTTTGAATTTCTTCTTATGATATTCATGGAGAAGCAATTGATATGATAATACA
Organism: Dasyprocta punctata; assembly: GCA_004363535.1. Lineage (NCBI taxonomy): Eukaryota > Metazoa > Chordata > Mammalia > Rodentia > Dasyproctidae > Dasyprocta > Dasyprocta punctata. The sequence continues at coordinate 2,573 of RJWM01006309.1, read as the reverse complement.
ATAATCAACAACTTCATTGAAAGTTAGTGAACACATTTAAATGATGTGTTTCAGAGAATTTTAACTATGTAGTTATTTATTAAGAGTGAAAGGGAAAACTCACGCTAAATAATGAATCCTGGATGCTTTTGTTGTGATCTGTTATTTTTTAAAATTAGCTTCAGCAAGAGAGCAGAAACTCAAACCGGCATTCTGCTTGTCTTTGTTCATGAGACCCTGAGCACTGTAGGCATCCAGCGCAACTGTGGTCAAACAACGAAGTCACTGGCCACCGTCTCATTGCCATGCTGCTCACCGGGAGAGATGTGGAAGAGTTGATCTGAATCAAGACGTCTGAGAATCTGTTAACTGACCCACCTCAGCCAAGCAAGAACCATAAATACGATGAGACTGAAAGTATCAATTGCATACCTACTGCGGACTTAATGTCACTAGAGTCACACACCTACTGAGTAATTTTGAGTAGATGGAGTTAGTTGATAGAAAAAGCATATGTTTTTCCCTCTCTTCATCCCCCCTCCACTACCAAAATAGAAAAATAGAATTCTCTATCATTTTTTTTCTAACAGGGACATCATCAGATGTATTAGTCAAACTTGGAGTCCCTCCAAAACTAAAGCTTACATCCAAATTTAGAACTAATGAGCTCTGTATGTCCCAAACTGGAAAGCACATATTTTCTCTGTTAGCACGGAGGAGTATTCAACAAAATTCTGCTGCCAAACAGTGGATTAATAGTTCTTATTTAGTGTTACTGGCTTACAAAACTCTGTCTCTTCTGTGCTTGGGGAAAAATATAAACATATTCGTCAGGGAAGAGCAACAAGTTAGCAAAGAAAATTGGTTTCTGGGAATCAGAGAACTCTCCATTTCATGGACTTTTAGACATCTTCTAGTTCACTACTCCTTGACTACTAGAAGTCTTTTCAAAATAACTTTCCTGGGTGATCACTCAGTCTTCTAAATACCTCCAAGGCATTCTAATGCACATTTTATTAACTCTAATTGAGAACCCAGCTTGGCGCAAACCCCAAATCTTTGTTGCTATTGCTTTCCCAGTTATTTTCATGTTTTTACCTTAAGGAAACACAGACTTAACATATGATGCATTTTTGATGCTCGAAGATGATAATGTGCTCCGTTTCTCCAATTTCCTGTCCCCTCTACTTCCAGTCTTCTCTTCAGTGCTAACATCATAAGTTCCTTAACACTGCCTCTTGCATCTCTTTTTCAAGTTGTATTACCATCCTGGCAAATCTCTTGTTATATTCCAAATAGTGCAGTTTCCCCAACAAAAGTATCATGATTTTTTAAAGGTGACAAGAGAGGCTGAGTTGTGAACAATGAATTCTCTGGGAAAGTACTGAGCTGTTGATTAGAAAGCAAGGGATTAATAAAAATTATACTTGAGGTCAAATTCACGACTATTTTATTTATAGAGTCAAAGACAGTAATTTGATACCAAGGAAATGAAACACTTGAAGATGCTTTCAGGACCAACCTTGAGAGGTCAGTGGAAGGTGACGCTGTTAATTTTTAAATGTAACAAAATGAGAGCCAGTTTATTTACTAGTGGGAGAAAATCCATATAGCATTAAATGTCTTTTGTTAGAAATACTTATAAATACTTCCAGGCATATTAATGCATCTCATAGTCTTCTTCTGTCTTCCAAGTCTGTCCCAATATACATTGAGCTTAATGAGTTTAGGATATGGAAATGTAACTGAATTCTCTATCACATTTTCTGACCCTTTTCTCTGTAATCTTAATCACAGTAACCACCATTCACACAATCTTTCAGTTAAAAAGCTGTGATGTTATCTATGATCCCTTTTTCTTTAATAGCTGAATTTAAAATATCTATGAAAACTGTATGCTTTTCCCTATCCTGCTGCTTTTGCACTAGGTCTGGAACTTGGCATTATTGTAATACATAGTGTTACTGTATTGTTTCCTACCTGTCCGCTCAGCCTTGAGCTCTGGCCCAATGGTGCTCTGGAGCTCCTTGGTCTGTAATACAGGAGCTCCATACTGAATGTCCAAAACCCTATGAGCTCATAAAATACTAGCTAGGTTGAAACTGATCACAGCAGAGCTATTTACAATATGAAAATTAGCAAACATTTCAAATTAAAACTTGAAGGAGTCTTTTATTCTCTATCTCTTTTTTCTCTTTCTCAGAAAATTACTAACTTCACTTCTCCAGCCCAACTACTTTATTACCTTTCTAAAGAAAATTTTAAAAAATTTAGTATCAAGAGGTCCTATTTGATAAAATATGCATGTTGTTTTTTATAGATATAAAGTCACGACTGATGTGCTGTGCTGTGGACACAGAAGCCTGCACTGTACGTGTCCGTGCACAGATTGACACACTCCCTTCCTTCCTGCACTGTGCGTGTCCGTGCGGATTGACACACTCCCTTCCTTCCTGCACTGTACGTGTCCGTGCAGATTGACACACTCCCTTCCTTCCTGCACTGTGCGTGTCTGTGCTGATTGACACACTCGCTTCCTTCCTGCACTGTACGTGTCCGTGCGGATTGACACACTCCCTTCCTTCCTGCACTGT